>CM040190.1:72709853-72734853 GCA_022606455.1 Callitettix versicolor
ATTGTCACATCGCCGACACATTGGAATTACGTCCTCCCCTACTCTTAAAACAGCGACATTTTCGAGTTAATGAACGAAAAGCCAGCATACAAATTTGATATTTTCAGCTTTTATAAATAATGTACCTTTCGGTTTCATTTTGCAGGAAGAGTTGAATAATTAGTGTTACACACCCTCGACAAGATAGTTTTTTCTGACTATTGTATTCAGCGAGAAGCCTCGAGTTTGACCTCATGGAGTTCCTATGTTCACTCAGCACTGTGGGACGAAAACATTCCACAAAAGTTGAAATCCTGGTTGAGAAAAATTTAATTACAACTGGGGAATTGTGAAGAATTAACCACGAGTCCCAGCCCCAACAAATAACCGACCAACAAGCTATATGTGTCATGGCACAAGATATTTTATATTTATTTTGTTTTGGTAGTAAGGAGAACAGTGGTTTTTAAACATTAAACTTCTAGGTCTAATGTGGATGTAAAATGCTTTCAAGGAATATAGGAAGATTTTTTGCATGAAGTAGTTTTCGTTTTTTTTCAATTCACCCTAATCACAGATTTTTATTTCAAATTTTTACTTGAATTGTATTTCAAATATTTACTTGAATTGCATTTCAAATTTTTAGATTTTACTGCATAATAATAAGATTTTTTTATAAAAAAGCAACCTGTAAGCTACATTCTATCAGAGGTCATTAAAAATAATATATTATTAGAAAGGATTTTCGCAAACCAATTTTTAAATAAATAAAATGTTTAGTAACAAAAACAGACAAATCATTTTTAAAAGATCTGAAGATCTGATAAAAAACTGAAGTGAAAAAGTAAAACAGAAACATTAAACAAACTTTGTTACATTCAATTTTTTTCACGAAAATTCAGTTCGAAAACAATCAAGTTAAAATGAAATATATTCCTATTTTTTTTTTTAAAATAGTCTATCTGATTTTTCTCGAATTTTGATCATACGTATAGTCTTATGAAGAAACACAGGTGACAATCTGTATTTTTTTAATTACAGTTTCAGAGTAAATAAAAAAACGAACATGAGGCTGTCGTAGCTTACTTTTACTTTTTAAAGTGTATCCTTTTTATTTAAAATTTTTTAAATAATTTCAGTTCTAAATCTTGATATAATAGTACTTGAGAAACATCAGGTGATACAGGTTTTTAAGTATGTCTTTTTCATGTTTTTTTTTTTTATAATTTCCAAATCGGGAATATTTTATTATCAATCGGATCAGTACATTTTATTTAAGTACTTGTTGTACTGAGTTTGTATGAAAAATTTGCTACGGCTGATAATGAGTAAAGTATATTTTTAAAAGTTTCTTGACAAATAAAATAAACTTGAAAATTTGTTTTCTCAACATTTTTAAATGCTTGCAGAATTATAAAATTCAAGCCTAATTTCTTACTTACATGCCCAATTTCAAGAAAATGACTTAATTAGTTTGGTTTCCAGCAATATTCAAACACATGTGCGGGCGCGATTGAGACAATTTTTTAAAAGTATTTGACAAAAAATGGACATTAAAAAAATCTCACAAAATTATACAGTATTTCCAGGATTGTAAAATTCAAGTCAGTCCTCAACCTAATTTTACGACAATCGGCAAACTACTTTAGCAATATTCACATACGAGCGCGTCCACTATATACACAGGGGAACAAACATCTAAGTCAGAACTACTTTGTTTCAGTCAAGTACCTGAAAACGAAATTCTCAGATTGTTTTTACAATCACCAAACTTTTTTTATATTTAATATAGTAATGAGAAATTTAAATAATATTTGGAAAACCGTAACATAACGTAGAAGTAGGTCAACACATTTAGGTCTGTTTTCTTTATGCCCTGAGTGTACAACATAGGCTGTGGATGTTTTATATTTCAGTGTGCCGCCGGAAATCATTTCTGAGGAAACATGGCAGCCATGTTGGACAAGAGGTCCCCAGAGCCTGGCTCTTGTGGCCGCAATGTAATGCATACATCACGAGAAGAGTATAAAAACTGCCACTTTATTGAGAGAGTAAAAGTCAGTTTGTTAATTTTTAAATACGCATGTACAACCCACCCAGTAATTATTTGTTTTCTCTCAAGCGTTTATCTGTTCGTTTGACCGTTTCGGTGTCGTACCCTTTAGCGTCAAAACGGTAAGTCAAAAAAATAAAAAACCTTGGCAGTATACGAGGAAAAATCGTATAAGGTAGGTGATGAAAATATACGAGTATCGTCAACAGCCTCGTTGATGAGGTAAAGAAAATTTCCAAAAATTTTTTGGTACCCGAGGCTAACAAACACTTACACTTACAACATTACACTTACGACTTTAACACTTTACACTCACACTTACATTTAGGGAGGCGATAATAGCTTCAATGTGCTTTTCGCCTTAAAACAAACAAAAAATGAAAAGGAATGTGTATTCAATAAAATTTCAATATTTAAAATGCCAAGTTATACCGATTTCAAAGCTGAAATCAGATACTGCACGAAAATTGAAAAGTTTGAAAATAATCTCTACCCGTTGTTGGGATGGCTACAATATATTTCTGTACATAAAACTACAATAATTAAGCCTATATTTGAAAACATCGAAAGCTAATTTATACAAATTTAAGAATTATTAAGATGGTGAATTCAGATTTTACACAAAAATTGTAAAAGTTATGATTTTTAAATTTAAGTAGCAATCATTTTAAAACGGACGAACAGATTTTACTGTAAAAGTGGTCATGTAAATTATTTTCATTAAAAAGCTCTCGGTTAAGCATTATTGCAGGTTAGAACAGCATAATAATACAGAGATTGTCGAACTACTATGCCGCAGTGACAACATTACAAGAAGGCTGAAGAGGACCAAGCCAATTGACTTCTCCAGGCCGTAAACACATTGGGACCAGCCGTCGGACTGCACCCCAGCACACAGTAAACATAATGATAAAGAAAAATTACTAGATGGGGCACTCCTCAGTTGTAATTAATTAAAAAAAAAAAATGTAAACTATTCATTAAGCAAATGTCTGTTGCCGAGCCAAAAATATAAATCATGTATCTTGTTTTTTCTCGCTTCCTCGTTTTTTATTAATTAATTGATATTGTTCTTCAGTCAAAACTCTGTCATTAATTGTAACATTTTCATTGTTAATTTCATTTTTTTTTCATTTTAATTTATTTTTTAAACTTCTTAGTCTTTCTCGTTCATTAATCTTTCTTCTTCATTAAAAACATATTTTTAAATAATTTTATTTAGAAATTGAATTTTTAACATAACCTAATTGAAATGATATTGAAGCAACAGCTGTCGTACGAAATCAGCTGTTTAAAAGTAGTCACAATTATATTTTTACGTATATACAATAGCACGCAATGCGTTAAATATGCAATTATACGCAATGTGACATTGGCACGATTTGCGCAAAATCCAACATCACAAACAGTCCTAAAACATGTTAGAAAATTTGCATACTACAAAAAAATGAAAATTTCATGTAAGTATTACTGAGTTGTAACAAAAATGTGAAATAGATTATATTAATTCTTGCGATAAACGGATAATTAATTTTGATTTTTTTAAAATATTTTTTTAAAAAGTGAACGAGACTTTAAAAAAATCGAAATATTTGTTTTCCTTCTTTTTGTCAAAAAATCTATTCATATTAAATAAAAAAGCAATAAAAAATAAACTAAGACGCACTAACAGCTGACTTCATAAATCCGCTGTCACATTTGAACCATTTGCTATTGATCGGTTAATTTGAAAAACTAAATGAATTCTTTTTTATTTTAATATAGAGATTTCCTTATTTAACAAAATTTCAGAAGTTTATTAAAATAAAAAAAACTCATTCCAGTCAGTCTCACTTTTTTAACGTCTGATTGAAATTAGATATGGTATTTTTGACACAAAGATTCAAGTCATCATCTGATGATATATCTGATAATCGCCTTTTTGGTTCAAAATAGCGGAAACCCGAAATCATATGAAATGTTTAACATAAACATTAGTGCCCTAAAAACATTTTCCAATAAAGATTTATTAAAAATAAACAAAATATGCAAAATTTGATCAAACAATTTGTTTTTATTTACAAACAACTTGCCAATTACGTTTTAGCGAGAATAGGACGTCCATTTTTATTACGTAAGCGTGTTTTTTCATTTCGAACATCATCGCCTTGGTTATTTCTGGACAGATTTTTAAAAACAATTTTTTTGTAACTTAAAATGTATCTAGGCCTATATCAAATTTACCATTTTTTATGAAACTAAATTTTATCAATACATTTTACAGCAAACAAAATTCAATTTAACTAGAGTATGACTTTCATTGTTATCGCGTGTCTCCTTCATTTCGAACAGCATTGAACGGTTCTTCGTGAAAGGGTTTACAAAAACAAAACAATGCGGCAGTCGTGGATAAATGTAATCACATAGATTCTAATTGTTAATGACCTAATAATTTTGAAGGCTGGACTGGGCATGTAGTACAATATTTATACTCTTATACTCTTAATATTATAAAAATTTATTAACGTAATCAAACTTAATATTTATCAAACTCTTAGATTGTACTAAATTAATTTCGCATTAATTTATAACTGAATTATTTTCTTAATTACATATTTGTGGCAATTCAAAGTCTCTATCGTTAACTAAAATTATTAGTTAATATTATATTAAAATTATATTATAATTATAAATTATATAAATAAAATATAAATTATAATAAATTAAAATTATATTATATTAAACTATTCAAAAACACTACCTACAAACTTACGTTAAATAAGAAAGAAGCCCTACAAGTGTAGTGGAGTTCTATTCTTGTTTTGACTCTAGAATTATTTCACAAAAGTATTAGTAAATATGTTTTTTTGCATTCTGTATTTATTATTTTTGTCACGTATCTTAAGTTTTTGTTATTTAAAATTCGGTTATTGACTAACAAACCTTTTTTTTAAATCAGAGCAAAAACTGTAGTAATGATTTCGTTCAATAAGGTCTTAATGCAGAATTTGTGTAACATTACATCAGTGTGAGCATATTAGTAAACATTTCAAAAATTATCAATTAATTAATATTTTTTCATTAAATTTAAAAATAATTCTATTTTTGATTAGAAAATTTATAGTCTGTAAGTACAAAAAGACATTGTAATAACAACGTTATTTTTATAGATAATTAATGTTAATTAATTGTCTATAAAAATAACATTGTGTAAACATTAACGATTGAAATGGTTAATGTTCATTTAACCCTGCATGCTGAAGGGATGTTTCACCCTAAAACTAATCCCACGGCACATTTATGGGAAAAGTAAGTTTGTTCCGCCAAAACGTCTTATTTTATCGTTTGTTTTATTCTACAAAATAGATTGAACGGTTTTATACTACAACAAACCTACACACAATCATTCACGGTTATAAACTGCAATGGTTTTTATAGTTTAATTAAATTTTATGGTGTTTTTATTTCAGTTTGCGTATTTCTGATCGGAGATAAAAGTTTGTAACAACCTCCCTCCAATTGAGAAAGAAAAAAAGTACAGACAGTCAGGAAATACAGTATCTTCGTTTAGGACTTGATTTGGATGGTATTGAATCGGTTTTCGTAAATACGAACGATTAATATTTGTCAGCTGTTAGCAATTCTTTAAAATTAACTTACACTATAATTATGAAAATATAAAGTGTTTCATCCAACAACAATGTGTTTACTCTATATAGCAATATTTGGGTGTGGAGGTAATGTTGAACTAAACAGATGATTTTCTCGTCTCAGCTGTTTATACAAAAGTTGCTAAGGATACAAACATAAGTTTGTTGAAATTGATTATTATAAATACGAGCAATAACACGTACATTATTGTTAATTATTATATTTTAAATACACAATACAATACAAACAAATAAGGTGTTTATTGTAAGTATGTTTATGCAAAACTTTCAAGTGTTATGTTTTGCATAGAAAAACGTCTGCTGAACAGAATAATGTAACGAAACGAATTTCGTCTCTCTATTTTTGTCTTTTTCTTTCTTCTTTTCGATAACAGTAAACGCGTATTATATGAAAACGTTGTGTTGCTTTGGTTTTGTTATTTTTGCTTCGTTGAAGAACACGTGCAAGTTGTAACCGTTTATAATACATTCGGAATTAATATAAACGTTTACAATAATTGTTGTTATTATTGCTAGTTTTTAACAAATAACCAGAAACTTATTATTGCCTATCAGCTGTTCAATGAAATCAGCTGATCGTTACTAATTAATATAAACTAAGTAAATTATATCTAAAGCTAAGTTCACGTATTTATTTATTTAAACGAACAAGATATTTGTAAACATTTCTTAAAATTATATATTCAGGAAAGATATCATAAAAAAAACTTCGCTTCTGTCGAATGAAAGAATTCTGTATAGATGCATTTAATGTAATTGACACATTTTCTTTGGGTTAAGGTGCAAACAAAAACTTACAAGTTAGATGATGTATTATTCGAATTATTCTTTAGGCGCTAGTGAGCACAATTTTAATAATTATTTTAAATAATAAGCACCTAAAACTTCCTTACGCTCGAGAATATTGAGCACCTAAAACTTCCTTACGCTCGAGAATATTGAGCACCTAAAACTTCCTTACGCTCGAGAATATTGAGCACCTAAAACTTCGAGAATATTGAGCACCTAAAACTTCCTTACGCTCGAAAATATTGAGCACCTAAAACTTCCTTACGCTCGAGAATATTGAGCACCTAAAATACGCTCGAGAATATTGAGCACCTAAAACTTCCTTACGCTCGAGAATATTGAGCACCTAAAACTTCCTTACGCTCGAGAATGAGCACCTAAAACTTCGAGAATATTGAGCACCTAAAACTTCCTTACGCTCGAGAATATTGAGCACCTAAAACTTCCTTACGCTCGAGAATATTGAGCACCTAAAACTTCCTTACGCTCGAGAATATTGAGCACCTAAATCCTTGCTCCCATAAATTTGCGCAGCTAATCAATATTAAAATTCAAAGCCCCTTTTGGCGATGATGACTTAAACATGGGTGAGCAAAATCATGAAATACTGATTTTGTCAATGAGCCCAATTTATAACTGAGCCAAAACCATTACCTGCATTTGAACCCTGGCGAAGCCTATGAATGCGGACGGCTATCCGGCGTTTAGTCGTAACACGAGCGATAACGCCAAATTAGCGTTACAGTATGAAAAGTTATATTGAATTATATCAAAAATACGATTCGAAATTTTGGTTTCATTTTTCCAACACCACAAAATATGGTTTTCATTTGGTT
Organism: Callitettix versicolor; assembly: GCA_022606455.1. Classification (NCBI taxonomy): domain Eukaryota; kingdom Metazoa; phylum Arthropoda; class Insecta; order Hemiptera; family Cercopidae; genus Callitettix; species Callitettix versicolor. The sequence goes on from CM040190.1 coordinate 72,717,161, forward strand.
TTATTATTACAAAACTAATTGTTGTTTTTTAACTATGTTAATTTAAAATTTATGCTGTTACGTCATAACAAGAACAGCAAGATATGTAAGTAAAGTATTAAACGACGTTATCAAATAAATTAAATTCAAATGGAACTTTAGATTGTTTCAACGTTTATTGACCAAATTATTACAACGTTTACGGAGGTAATTTAGCAATTAAATTCAAAAAGTTATTTCAGATTTTGTACGCAGTCGTAACTAACATATTTATATTTATACGCCGGCAGCGTTTTTATCAATCCCCCAGACAGCTATCTCATACCGCAGCAACTTTTATACTCTTATATCCCTGTAATAAATCTCCCCAAGGGCAGAAACCGCTGAGTTAACTACCCCTTAATTCTCTAGGGTGCGCAAAATAGCGGCTACCACACCAACATTACAGGATCAACGTTGTTCAAAGGATTTTATATGTAACCTAGTTTTGTAAAAATAAAACAATGCGTGCGTGTAATTTTAGCATGAATTAAAAATATTGTTACTTTACTTTTAACACAAAAATACAGGCTTTTTGTTTGTTAAGACTTTACAATCACTTTACTTTGTAACGTTACATCATGACAAATAAATTAATGTATCTCTTCTACTGTTTCTGTTTAAAGTCCTTGGGTCACAAGGACTGTTATGTTTCCATGTATATCAAGTTACCTTTAGCACCTAAACGACAAGTGGAAAATTTATAAACCTTAACATAATGATTTTATTAAAGAACAGGATGTTCCAAAGTAAAGCGAGCACTTTAAATGGAAAATAGTTGTTTTCGCCGGTGGCTTTTCCGCAAAAATTTATACCATCACACCTTTTTACTTAAAACAAAACGTTGCATTCAAGGAGGAGAATTCTAAAATGGCAAACTAAATTTTCAGTAGATTTTATTTTCAGTAAATAACTTTTCATTGTATTCTGAATAATGTAAAATATTGTAACCTACTCGGTCTTCTGTAACACGCGGTATAGAAAAAACAATTGGAAATCGGATAAATTCTTAAAATCGGTTTAGTATATTTTGCGCCAACTTTGGTCATGTAATAAAATTCAAAACTCAAGCTAGTCATAGATCTATCACTTGGTGGCCTAGTGGATAGCGTACCGAGTTCGATTCCCGGCGAGGAAATGATTATAGCATTTTCATACGCTATAATCATCCCATCCTCTGCATTAGCCCAAGTGCGCAAAATAGTCGGATATTAAACACCAAAAAAAAAAAACAATAAACAAAAAAGAACAAAAAAAATCTATCAGTTTAAAATAAAATAAATTTGTATTACAAAATTAAATGAACAAAAACTTATAGTATTTTATTTTTATTTTCCCGGTATACTCCAAAATACAATTTTATTGTTTTTGTAATTCAAATTTTGGAACACAAATTGAGTTAGTAATTAAATGCATGACCTTAATATGACACAGTTTTAATAAACCGATTATAAACACAGGCCTTTTCTTTAGTTTTCGATTATTGTACTGAAATCGGAATTTTTTTGAGAGATAGAGACTGTTTTAGATTTTATTTTAGTGATCAAAAAAAGTACTTAAACAGAATATTTTTCAGTAAAATTTCATATCTAGAAATGGACAAGCTAAAATAATTTTCAAAATTCCATTACTAGTCGTTTATTCCAGTCTACAGCGTACACACCTGAACGGAAAGATATTTAAGTAAAAACAATTTATTAATTTCAGTTAGTTTCAGTGTTACAATGTTTCTATATAGTTGGCATAGTGAAAAGTAAAAATGGATTATTTATTACAAATAATTACGCTTTTAGGTTTTTGACGTCTTAATTTTTCTTCTAAATATTTCACAAAGCAATTTTCTCTGGCAATTCTTTAACCGTACCATTTTACTACGAGCTAATAAAACATCACTGAGAGCAACGCTGAGTAAAAGTATATTTTCAAAAATTGTCGCTTTAATTTCCACGATTTTTATTTTCCCCCATAAAGACAAACTCTAAAGCTAAAGGAAACATCACAAGGAAGAAGTACGACTATGTGGATTTGTTTCAAAGGGGATACTGAACTTAATCTAGGAGAATCCTAGTATTTCAAAACACTGAACAGAATGAATTCAGGCATATCATAAGAAAATAAGCTTAGATAAAAAGTACTGATATCTTTGTAGGCAATTTGTTAAATGTACGTAAATCTAGCACCGATGGCGGCCAGGGTTTATTATTTGTATTTCCAACCATTACCGTCATTATGTATTTTTACTTTATTAATAAAGTAAAAAAATTGGTTTTACAAATTTTTGTTCGAAGATCTTCTGCCGGTTTTTTTTCGCTTTTTTTTTGAAGAAAACTTGTACTTAAAGATTACATTTTAAACAGCTTTAATCACAATAGAGCCGCCTCGGTGGTCTAGTGGATAACGTACTAGGCTCTCACCCCGAGGACCGGGTTCGATTACCGGCGAGGGTTTGGCATTTTCATACGTTATTGAAAATTATTATGCATCATGCATTATGCGTTATGCATCATTCCATCGTCTGCATTAGCCCAAGTGTGCACATTAGTCGGACGTTAAACACCAAAAAAAAAAAAATTAATCACAATAGCTACGCTCTTTTTGCCAAGAAAACAGCTAAAAATTAATTTCTTATAAAAATTAAAAAATCCCTCAGATATACACATCAAATTTAATTAAAATCTGTCATTCAGTTTAGACACAAAAACGCACACAACATTTCTGTACATCAGTAAATTTTACTTTAAAAACCTGAAAAAGGATTTATTAACTATTATTTACCTTAAAAAACCGTTTTTCCTTTTCATTTCGTATATTTTTTATGAAAAAAACTTAATATTGCAGCAACAATACTGTAACGTTAGACTGTCTAAAACCTTTTTTCAAAATCATTATCGAAGTTTTATATATTGTAAACTAAAAAGGAGTGGTTAAGATTTTAATATTTTTAAGACAGCGTGGAAGATTACGTCTCTACACGCTAAGTTGGAAAACAATAAAATTTGGTAAGAAAATTCCAAAATTATTAAGTTTGATTTATTTCTAGAAACATTTCAAGAGTTTTAACGTAAAAGAACTGTTTTAAAAATGTTTTTTTTAATTATCTGCTCTGCCTCCAACAACACCATTATGACGTCAACTAACGCATTTAAACTGCCATTGACTTAGATTCTGATTCAAGTGACATTAAAATGATTCCGAAGTAGTGACATTAAAATGAACTTTTAACAAATCTGGTGGAAATGTTTCGCACAATTATGCCGCTATTGAAATTCTGTTCGGGCAAAATGGCGGCTATTGTGTTGCCGAACAATAAAACATTTTTTTTACACAAAAACTTGTCTTTGTCGTTTAGTCATTGCAAAATGTTTTCCACGAACTACTTTTATCGATTTGTAACTACTTTGTGTTTCGTTTGTCTGCATTTCCCGTTGAAATGCTCATTTTTTTTTTTTAATTAAATAAAATGATTTTCGTGTATTCCTGGTGTATCCTGGTTACGTGATGGCCCACGGCTGTCTCGCCTACGTTTTCGAAGATAGTTCAAAATAAATAATGTAAGAAAGTAATGCACAAGGTTTTTGTATTTATGATAAAAGGTTAATTCTTTAAATTTATTTTTCCCTCAAAAAAGGCTCACACGATTTTGAATAAATTTTGCTCAAATCGTTTAAGCATCAAAACTTAAACTGTGTTATCTATCAGTCTAGAAATTGTTATCAGATTTTTTTGTCCTTTGACAGTTTTTTTAAGTATTCGTGCTTAATCCTAAGAGTAATACAAAGATGTTGAATACATTTTCATTTTCAAAACGAAAGCGTAAGTAGGGGCAGCGACAAAAATGACTCAACAAATATGTGCAAAGTTTTGTAGCAAGGACAGATACTTGGTTGCAAATACAAGCGAAAAATATATAAATCCTACAGTTTATATATTTCCTAAAGTATTTTTCATTATCTTAATCTGATTTCACCATTATAATCAACACTAAACTCTACATATATTAGCATTTTAAACTTTCAAAATGCATTGAAAATTCAAAAATTAAATTTGACGCCTTAAAAAAAATTGGAAAATTCTTGCAAAATTTATGCAGTTTTTATCGCTTATTACATTGGAGAAATCATATTTTCAAAAACGTTTAATACAAAAAAGGTATGAGTTTTTAAAGAACTGAAATGGTTGCCATTTTGAAATTATTGAACGAATTTGCTGAAAAACGAACTTCTCCAAGCTGCTACAGTAGTAATAATGCAAAAGTAATAATAGATTTGTATGCAAAGTTTGAAAGAAATCGGACGAAAATTGCGAACTGGAGCGTACTAAAACACACACACACACACACACATTTCAAGAAGGTTTCAGGTATGGTTCTTACCATGACTGCTGCTCCAATAGCTCATCATTTTTCCAGTAAAAATCCGCTATAAAGGTAGTACGAAGGAAATTTTGTGTTCAAGTGAATAGAAATTCTGAAAAGTCTCGATTGTTACATGAATTTTAAAAAGAGATTTTTAAACATGTGTCAACAATAAAAGCATTCTCCTTATAAGTATTTTTTTTAATTAATAGTTTAAAATATTATGATATGATATCAAAATAAAAGTGTTTTAATTAAAAAAAGTCTCTATTTTTGTTTGTAAATATTTTTAATTAAAAACTTAGAAACTGATTTAATTTAATAAAACAGAAACCAAAAAATGTGTAACTACTGTTAAAATCTAAAATATGAAAATCAATGTTTGTTTGTTCATATTTTATGCGCGGCCGATCGTGATGAGGCTTTTTGCTACATATTCAGGAATTTCCCTGAAGCTTATAGGCTGTAATAGAGTTGAAATAATCAAACCCGTCACCCTTAATAATCACGATTTGGAGTGAAAAACGTGTTTTTTGGAACCTTTGACATACATCCAATTGTGGTCGGAGTTTTTTGCTAAATATTCAGGAATTTCCCTGAAGCTTATAGGCTATAATAGAGTTGAAATAATCAAACCCGTCACCCTTAATAATCACGCTTTGGAGTGAAAAACGTGTTTTTTGGAACCTTTGACATACCGTTCATCCAATTGTGGTCGGAGTTTTTTGCTAAATATTCAGGAATTTCCCTGAAGCTTATAGGCTATAATAGAGTTGAAATAATCAAACCCGTCACCCTTAACTATAATAGAGTTGAAATAATCAAACTCTTAACCCTTAATAATCACGCTTTGGAGTGAAAAACGTGTTTTTTGGAACCCTTGACAACCAGTTCATCCAGTTGTGGTCGGAGTTTTTTGCTAAATATTCAGGAGTTTCCCTGAAGCTTATAGGCTGTAATAGAGTTAAAATAATCAAACCCGTCACCCTTAATAATCACGCTTTGGCGTGAAAAACGTGTTTTTTGGAACCTTTGACATACAATCGTTCATCCAATTGTGGTCGGAGTTTTTTGCTAAATATTCAGGAGTTTCCCTGAAGCTTATAGGCTGTAATAGAGTTAAAATAATCAAACCCGTCACCCTTAATAATCACGCTTTGGCGTGAAAAACGTGTTTTTTGGAACCTTTGACATACCGTTCATCCAATTGTGGTCGGAGTTTTTTGCTAAATGTTCAGGAGGTTCCCTGAAGCTTATAGGCTATAATAGAGTTGAAATAATCAAACCCTTAACCCTTAATAATCACGCCTTGAAGTAAAAAACGTGTTTTTTGGAACCTTTGCCATACCGTTCATCCAATTGTGGGGGTTTTGCTAGATCTTCAAAGAAAGGGAAAGGTTACAGTCTATAAGAGAGTTGTAATACTCAACGCCTTTACCCTCAAAAATCACCCTTTGTAGGAGAAGCGTATAACTATAGGTACCTACGAGCAACTTTGCTAAAAGTTGTTCCAATGGGCCTAAATAAAAGTCATATGTTAGAAACGATGCGTCTATAATAGTGAACTATTGTTCCGAAGACAACCAACTAATAATAACGTTCAGTGTAAAACAATATCAGCGTTGTATTGTGTCTTACTCATTTTCATTGTGTCTTACTCATTTCCATTGTGTCTTACTCATTTCCATTTTGTCCAACTCATTGCCATTGTGTCTTACTCATTTCCATTGTGTCTTACTCATTTCCATTTTGTCCAACTCATTGCCATTGTGTTTTACTCATTTCCATTTTGTCTTACTCATTGACATTGTGTCTTAATCATTTCCATTGTGTCATAGTCATTTCCATTGTGTCTTACTCATTTCCATTGTGTCTTAATTATTTCCATTGTGTCTTAGTCATTGCCATTGTGTCTTAATCATTTCCATTTTGTCTCACTCACTTCCATTGTGTCTCACTCCGCTTTGTTTCAGTGAAAAATCATCTAGCCAACGTGTGCAATATTCTGGCTACAGCAAACAGAACATGTTATTCGGACTTTATCTCACACAAACAAAATGGCCTTCACTTAATTTTAGTTACTACCAGCGCAGCACGTAGAAATACCCGAATTCGAGCTTCTCAAACAAACGAGGAACGACAAGCGAGCCATGAAGCTGAACGTTTACGAATTGCACATTCACGTGAATCAGAATCTTTGGATCAACCTGCTGCAAGAATCGAAAGAGAATGCTACGTGCTACTCAATCGCGCGCATCATAAACCGAAAACCAACATGTAGCGAAAATAGAAAGACAACGTTCATGACGTTCATGTTCTATTCATCGTTTGTACATGCTCATCTGAACCTTGCTGTATTTCAGTAAGATAGTAACTACCGTTACAGTTTGCACCCCACTGTAAACATAAGGTATGGGGTCATTGCGGATCGCATAAATTTAACAATGAAACACCAGGCATGCGCTGTACGAATAGCAAAATTAAATTGTCAACATTGCATCCTCCGCCTGAACCATTGTTGTCATTTCTTTCGGACGACTCACCTGATTCCAAGCACTTTGTTGCAGAACATTCGCAAATATAATTCAGCGTTTAAAATGACACCTCTTGGAGCCGACAAAGCTTTCTACGATCAGTACATTTGTCCTTTCAAAATTCAAGGAAAAATATATCACCGTGTTGGTTCATTTCTATCAGTTCCGGAAGCTGAACAAACATTTCTACAAATCTACTTTATGAATGACGATTATGCAAAAGTTTATCAACATTGTGATGCGATTCCAGGCACCAAACTTCACAACCTATTTACAAACATTTTCCAACAACACAATGCATTGATAAGATTGTTCAAAACTTCAATTGACAACTTACCGACGGGTGAAATACGAACCGACCACTACAACAGCATGCCGGATGCTACAATGCACACCATCGATGAAGTTGCGATTGTCATAGTTGGCGAAGAACGTGATATGCGTGATATTGTTCTTCAGCGAAGAAACGTGTCGCTGAAACACATCGATTATATGAAGCGCTACAGAATCCCATACTTTATTGGGAGGGGTAAGACGAATATCACTTCAATATGCACACTAATTATCATTATATTAAAAAAATTAATATAATTTTTTTTCATGGTATTTTTTTATCATTATTTTTTCTGCAGCATCATCTCTCCGGGAACCAGTTAGTGCATAATAAAACAAATGCCTCATAATTACTATGCCTTCGAATCGTGGATGTGTATTTTCTCTAAATTTTTTATGAAATTATTTTTTAACATTTTTTTTATTTTCCAGAGTAACAAGCCTTTAATCAAAATATAAATTTAAAATGTTAATTTTAAAAAGAACTAAAAATTTAAATAAATATAATTAAAGAAATATTCGCGTCACAAAATTATCTCGTTAACGTAATAGAAGTGAATTTTCAAAAAGTAAGTAAATATAATAAATTTACTTGAAGAAGTAATTTAATAGTGAGTACGTTTCTATTTTACAGTAAAATATTAAAAATTACTTCAACCGAAATAAAATTTAAAACTATGTTATCTTACAGGTTTTTAAACATTTTATTTTCCTGCAGTAAAGAATTCAAATTTGCAGAATGATAAATTCTTTAACACTTTTCTGAAAATAAAATTTTAAAATCCAGCATTAATTTCTGTATAAAATTGTATTTTAAATTGATTCTGAAAAATAAATAACATACTTTGAATTTATTTTAAAATGTATATATTTTATTAACAATTACGATTAAAATACAAACACAATTATACTTTATTAACAATATAGGCCTATACAAAAACATTTGGCACGAATTCAGATATGATACAAAAACTGAAAAAGTATCGTGTTAAAATTTAGTACAATCATTTTAAAAAATAGCGGCCATTCAAAACCTTGAATAAATTTTCGATTTTTTATTTTACACTTCTCACAATTTTAATTGCATCATTATAACCGGCATTAGGCCGGGTAGCATCAAATGCTGAACGGAATTTGCGCTGAGTGGAGCGGACTACGCATTGAAAATTTAACCTATTATTTTAACGTACGTGCGGCTACTAAAAGCGTAAAGGAGCCGAACGGAGAGGCAACTTTGACTTCGTCTTGGTTCGGTTTTGAATGTGACACCGCTTCCTCCACAACGTTGACCATGCCTCCAAACTTATTATTTCTCGTTACCTAGGTTACGGCTTTTAAACATAGTAGTTTCACAAAGCCCGTTACAGTAGGCCTAAATATTTAGATTAAGAAGGTAAAAAAGCGTTCTTTAAACCGACTGAAGTCCGCTTCCGGTTGCCCTTCATCATCAGCACAGCTTCAATCCGTATTTGGTGGCCGCCCAGCCCTAAAATGTGCATAAATTAGCGTTTATTTTTTAAACTTTATTTTCGAAAATACCAGCCTATTTTTTTTAATTTGAAATAATATTGAATGCAATTTTTACAGCTGATTACAGCAGGGAAATTTCATTTCCAAAAAAAGTGCCAATAAAAAAGTCATAAATTTACTGTCGTGCAGTGACGGTTTGGAAATTCGTTCTTATCAAGTCAGCGGAACAGCTGCGTTCTGCGATTATGTTATCACTTCGACTAACACTAATGAATGCATACCGCATTAGATATGGTTAAGTAATCCACTGGCTCTTTTCTTACTAATCCTGTACAATGCAGCCTCGCTCGCAGACATGTATAGTTAATATACTTAAATAATTATGCAACCACTGCTGTTTAGATAAGGACTTTGAATTATTCTCCGCTAAAGTCACGTGGTACATGCATTATCTTAGCGCAGTTAGGTTAGCTGTCCTGCATTCTGTATTAGTCTATTATTCATTGTTATCTGTAAAGGCAAAGAGACCATTGCAATTGGCATACTTTGGAGTTTGTGCGTAAGGACTGTTGAAGAAAATAATCTTATACTTGCTGTTGCTGTTTATAATTTGCACTGAACGTTGAAGATTAAACAGAATCCCATTCCAGGAGGTTTCAAGTTTATGAGTTTAAATTAAGTAGCATGCTATACTGCATTAACCTTGCATTTGATTGAGCATAAACTATTTTGATTAAATTCATCATTGTATGTCTGGTTTGATCAGGTATCTGAATTTAATTTAAAACAATGTACAAAATGAAATTTCTCTCGATTTTAATCTATAAGTGGCTACCTAAAAACGTATAGATCACTATAATCTAGAAAATGTTTTATTGGCAGCTATCCAAAATTAAAATTAAAATCTCCCTACTTTGTAGAAATCAGTTCAGCCGATTTTTAAAAACTTTGTGTAGTATGATGATATTAACTCGCGTCAATGTAGCAAATTCCAAATACAAAAATTCTCTTAGTGAACTAAAAAATGAAAATCATGTACCATGTTTTCTTTTCCTTTTTTATTTTAATTACACACACGCGCGCGCGCGCACACACACACACACAGAAAAATACGAATAAATTTCAAATAAAAATAACTTTTTGATTCAATAAACATACTAATACATCTATCAAAATCACAAAATCAATTTTCCACGTTCACTATACTACAATTATTGTTCGTATGTTGAGATAGTAAAAACAATATCAAGTTTTTGTTTATTTTGAACGTGCCATTTAGATGTTTCTGGTTGAGAGGCTACATAAAACTACCATATGGTTTCCTATTAAGTGAACCTATTTATGATGCAAAAAAAATTCGACAAGATATTGTGAAAGAGATTTAACCTTCTAGGCATTTTGAATTACACATATAAACAGTTAAATAAAACAATAAATACGTGTGTTACAAAGTCGTTGAGCAGCCGCGAGCAGCAATTTTTAAAGGATATTTTTAAGGAAACACAAAAAACCAGAAGTGTAATAAAAATTAAATGTTACTGTGGATATTTTCTACAAGAAGCAAGAAGCACAGATGAGAAGAAATACAAAGTAGAAACAAATTGATAGAACAGGTACAATGAATACATTTTACAATAACCTAACAACAAAGAAAGGATTCGTCGTAAAATATATGCAAAGGTTTTATTGTTCGGCGACACAATAGCCGCCATTTTACCCGTACCAAGTTACAATGGCGGCATAATTGTGGAAAACATTTCCATCCGATTTATTAAAAGTTCATTTTAATGTCACTAACAGTCCTTCTGAAAACACAATCAACTCCCTTTGCAGTTTAAAGCGTTTGTTGATGTCGTAATGTGTTTATTACTGAGCTACTCAATGACTTTTTTCATACTTTCAGACGAAACTTGGTACCGTTTATAGATACAACTTATTACTACTTTTAAGTTACTATTATTTGTTTTAACGTATAGAGGAGGGGTTCAATCTAAATGCTTTAGTGTTTTTAAAAAACATTTTTTCTGAGATAAATAGTGTTCATAGAATAACAATACCATACATTCAAAATAAATTGGCTGATTTATTTAAATAATACTAAGTCTTTTTTTTACTTGCTTTTAATTCAAAAATCTCTTACGAAATTTATCAAAATTGGCATTAATGATTTTGTTCAAATTCGCAAAAATACTTAATATACTTAAACATTTTCTCTTAAAAAAAGAAATCTCTTTAAAATATTTCAAAGGATATTGAATTTAAAAAAAAAACTTACGTTTGGGAAATAAATGTAAAAATGAAAATAAGCCTAACCAACGTCGTTTAAGATCTATATTAATTTTTAACCATTCGTACCGCTTACCAATTAATCATTTTGTTTTAATGAACAGTTCAAAATGTATTGCCTAAGAAGTTTATTTCCCCATCGTTTGAGTACCTCGTTCCATTCAGTGTTTGAGATACTCGACTTCTCTTAGATTCAGCATTCCCTTTGAAACCAATCCAAACACTCGCGCTGCCTCCCCGGGGTATTCGCAGTTTGTCTTTAAGCGTGAAAATTCGTCAGTTACAGCAAATAAAACAAAAATATATTTCTCTATTTAGCGTTTTTAAATAATGCTTTTCTTCGTTAAGCGATAACCAATAAATTTTATTTTGAATTAAAAATTTCTTTAGATGCACAGTGCACAGTTCTTTTTCTATGTCACAATTTTAGTTTCATCCTTCCGTTATTTTCAGAAGAAGTGCTAAATATATCACAAAGTACTTTAAGACACAAATAAACAATAATAATAGTAATAATAATAGGCTATTAATGACAACAATTATTATTATTATTATTATTATTATTTTCGATTTTTTTTATATTACTCTACATTTGTTTAATTTTTAACTGGTACAACAACTTTGCTATATCACAGTTTATATATATATATATATTATATATATATATATATACACACACACACACACACACACACACACACACACACACACACACACACACACACACACACACACACACACACACAAACATTAGAGAAAAATCTAATGAACATATTTTAAAAAACAATGCCAATTTCTGATTTTCTCTGGAGACTGAACTTTCTGTTTCTAAGCCCTCGAAGTAATTAAAATAATACTTTGATTTTTGTTTAAACCCTAGTGGTGAGAGACTGACTGACAGGCACTACCACGAAAACATTTCAGTAGTTAATAAGATATATATTTTTTTGTGTTTAACGTTTGACTATTGTGTACACTTTGGCTAATGCAGGCGATGGGATGATTTATAGCATATGAAAATGCCATTCCCTGGACGGGAATCGAACCCAGGTCCTCGGGATGAAAGCCCAGTACGCTATCAACTAGGCCACCGTGGCGGCTTAATAAGATATATAGGAACCATTATGGAAGTATATATATGGTTCGATTCACTGTAATGATATAAGGTTCAACAAAATTGTTTTGTAATGTTTTAACACACAAAACGTCTTTGTGTTAAAATCTGTTTAGGTTATGTGGATACAAGTAAAAATCCTCTGAACAACGTTGATCTCGAAATGGTGATGTGGTAGCCGCTATTTTGCGCCCCTAGAGAATTAAAGGGTAGTTAATTCAGCGGATTCTGCCCTTGGGGAGATTTATTACAGGGATATAAGGGTTTAAAAGTTGCTGCAGTATGAGATTATCTGGGGGATTGATAAAAACCATGCTGGTGTTTAAATATAAATATATTAGTTACGACTGCTTACAAAACCTGAAATAACTTTTTTAATTGCTAAATTACCTCGGTAGACGGTATAATTACTCAGCCAATAAACGCTGGAACAGATACTGAAGTTCCTTTTAACTTTACCCTATTTGTTTACAAATTTCTTACACAACATCTGGTGTTTTTAACTATATTTAATTCTGAGTATATGGTATAACCTCAAAATTAAAATAACTTTATTTTAAAGCAGCTGCTTTTAGTTTAAATCATCCAAATCATAATCAGCTGTTATAGTGATAATATATAAACTATAAAATTAGGTAAATATTTCCAATCATGTTTTTGATTCAATTCAATATAAAAATTTTATCTTTCATTATTAAAAGATTAATCGAAATTGTTTCAGTAGTTCTGACATTAATTAAAAAACATTTAAAATTAATTTTAATGAACCTTTAACTTTATTTAGGTGAGGTTTTCTGTATTTTAATATTACTATATTTGCTTTTCATAAAATGTGTTTACTTATATAAGTAATAAAAAGTTGTTTATTAGCATTGACAGATATTAGCAGGTAGATATTTGCATCTATGAGTAAAACAAGCAGCAAAGCGAGAACGATTAAAGCACATATGGTTGATTGTAGGATTATAAATCATCTATAATTATTTAATAAAACTTTCGAAAATGAAACACTCCAAAAAATCTAAAGCAAAACATTTATTTACTTTTAATTTAAAAAAACGATCCCTATGCTTACTATTGTGAACACGAATCAAAAAAACCGTTTAGCTATCGACAAAACAAAACAGAAAATTGGTCTACATTTTAGCTCTATTTTCGTCAAATTTAAAAATTTCCTAGTCAAATTAGTGTACGAAATTTGAATTGAAAAAAATATCGTGAAAGAGTAGTTTGAACAAAAATTTTAAATTGATCACCGTGAATACGCTTTGATTTTCTTTTTTCACTGTGAGTTTATTTAATTTTAAATTTATTATATATATTTTAAAACATAACAAAAAAAATTGTAGTAATATCTGATTGATTTGTATTATGCTGATTTTCTTTTGTTTCTATCTTTGTGACTCCAAACCTAGAAATAATTCAATGTGAAAAAAGTTTTTTAACAATTTTTTTTAGTGTTGACTCAATATTTTATTAAAATGGTTGATTATACATTATAATTTGTTCACATATCGTTTGGGCGCTAATGGTTAGGTTACTAATAATAGATGCTCACCAAAAAAACTTAATATCTTGTGCAGAAATACGTACGGACTAAAATTATTCAAAACACGAACAAAACAATTAACCCCAAGAAACTAGTTTATTAAAAGAATATTTCCTGAAATTTGTATCTTGGTGAACACCATATACACACAGAACAACTAAATATTTTCAGCGAACCTTAGACACGGCAGACAGTTTGGGGTTTCGTCGAATCCAATCTAAATGTAAATTTGTGTTTTGACAGGTGAACTTTGAACACTAAATACATTTTGTGCAAAAGTCAATTAGGATAGTTGAATAATTCAACGAAATATTTGAATTTTATTTGTTTTGAATTCCGTTTTGGCGCATATCTTTATTGAAAGCAAAATGCATATAAACACATGATACAGTATGGTAGAGAAGTAATGATACCGTGTATTTGAATTGAAGAAGTGAAGAAGCAGGAAAATGTGATTTTGAGGGTTAGTTACTATCTGAGAAAATAAGACTGTCTTAAAAATCGACAGTTTTAACAGTACTATTATTGTTTAAGATACAGTTTTTGATTAAAATAAAACACATTTTACTTGTATTCAATTAATCTTTTGATCTTTATTTATTTTATATCTAAACTTAAACCTCACAGTGGGTGCAGACTAGCTGCACCTATTGAGAAGATTTAGACGTCCCTCGCGGTACCCGAGTCTAACACATACTTACACTTACAACACTACAATTACGACTTTAACACTTTACACTCACACTTACATTTATGGAGGCGATAATAGCCTCAATGTGCTTTTCATCATAAAATAAAAAAAATAATATCTAAATTTAAAACGGAAATGTAAATTTAATGAACAATGTATTAAATTTTAAATTAATATTTTTTTAAATAAATAAACTGCACAATTTTAAATTAAATAAACTTGTTAAACAAATTCAACAAATGCCAGTTGTATTTAAAATACAAATCAAATATTTGAAGAAGGAGGGAAATTAAACCTACACAATAAATTTACGTACTAGTTTTAAAAAACAGCAAGTATTTTTGAAAAAAATCAAAACTTATTTTAATGTTTTGCTATTTTATTTTTAACTCAAAAATACTGACCGCCATTACGTACACATTTCTTTTAAGGAAAATAATTAAATTCCGAAAATGGGTGAAACGCACCAAATTTGTCAAAATTAGGTATTGAAAAGCTGTGAAAGATTTTGGTCGTTTGGAAGCGATATTTGAAAAACTAATGAAAAAATCAGTTTCTTAGGTACCAGTTTGTTAGACTGATTTTCTTAATGGCTTTGAGCAGTTCAGCTGGATATCCTCAAGGTCATAAAAGAAGAACACTCCTGTTGACAAGAACCTCAGAATCAAGATTATGTGACCTGCAGTTCTCTTATCCATCCTTCATAAGTTAAGCACCATGGTTCTTTTAATTTGACATCAAAATGTTAAAGAACCAGATTTCTTAAATTTTAAATATGTAATTGTTTATTCAAATAGTGTAAATTAATTAATTAAATTATTATTATTATTATTATTATTATTATTATTATTATTATTATTATTATTATTATTATTATTATTATTATTATTATTATTATTATTATTATTATTATTATTATTATTATTATTATTATTATTGTTATTATTTATTATTTATTATTATTATTATTATTATTATTATTATTATTATATTATTATTATTATTATTATTATTATATTACTATTACTATTATATTTATTATACTATTACTATTACTATTACTTACTGTGTGTGTGTGTGTGTGTGTGTGTGTGTGTGTGTGTGTGTGTGTGTTTTAACACTTCGAGCTCTAAATTAAAGTAAAAATTTATTACTAAGAAGTAAATTTAAGTTTAAAATGCACATTTCCACAGATTTTAATGCCAATTATGATCGTTAACTTTTTGATTGTAACATAAAAAATTAATGTTAGAAGTTTCGTTTTCGTCGTGCCAATTTCGTTTTACTAACATAATAATTACTGTATCCAAAAATTAAATCATTATTGACCGAATTAGTTTTGAAGTAGAATAGGTAAGAAAATATAGGCCAGTTATAATGTGTAAATGTTATTAATAAAAAAGGCTCTGCTTTTAGTAAACAGTAAATACCACAGCGTAATTTAGGTATGTAATGTAAAATCCATTTATAGTAGATTTCAATTGTGTATATTTCTATAAGGTACATTTTTAGAATACAGACATTAATTTTATAGGTTATAGTTTTAAAAAATAAGGTAGAACAAAATAAGGCCTATTCTATTAAATTACGTTAATATAACGAATAACATTGCTTTCTTAACAAGTCATACAAGTATTAAATTAACAGAAGTTCATCTTGACAAAATAATTGGAGGTAAAATAAAGTTACATGATTTTACAATGATAATATTTAGGAAGATATGTATAATAATTTGAAAATACAGTTGTTGAATTTAAAATTAGTGTATTATAGTAATTATATACAAGTTAATGGTATTATATGAATTATTTTGTTTACAGAATTCGTGTATTTTATGTTCAATTACAGATAGCGATTTCATAAAAATACGCCCTAACACCTTTTACTTTTTGTTCGTGTATCAATATATAGGTAATTTTATACTTGCTGTACACGTATTTCATATATATACTGCAAGAAGTCATATATATATATATATATATATATATATATATATATATATGTCACTTTTAGATCCCGGGTCTAAATTGTACTGTGATGACAGCTTAAAAGCTCACTTTCAATTAAAATTAGCTAATAATATTTGTATAATACAATCCACTTATCATCCCTTAAATTGAACTTGTTGAAATAACATTTATTTACTTCACGTAAGTTAGTAATCCAAATTTCACTTTCGAAAACACGTGAACATTAATTCCGCCAAAATGTGATAACTTTTCCCACAGCACAAATTTTATTTCGTTGCGAGAGTAAACCACTGCGACTGTTAGCAAATTAAATTTAACTGATGAAGACTCTAAGTGGCGAAACGTGGCGACACTTATAAAAACAAATAAAGCAGAATTAACAGTGACAACGAGAAAAAGGAAAGTTGCGAAAGTTTTCTTGAGGCAGGCAGACGTTCAGATTGTTGAAGAGTTTTATTTCATCTGGCAGTTTATTTAGCGGCCATTTTGTTTTCTGTTTCTTAATGAAAAGTAAGTTTTGTAATAAGAAAGTAAAAGTTGTGTCGGCTTCTACTTCATTGAAGTTGATTTTATTTTCTTCGGCACGTAGTGGAAACAGAAAGTAATTTTGTGGAACGAATAAATATAAAAACTTCATATGTTTTGTCAACAATATATGACATGCATTTTATTATATTTAAATTTTGAAGACTTGAAAAATCGGTTTTATTTTTCGTCAGGGAACATTACTGAAGAATAATCGAATTTAACAATTTCTACGAACTTTGTATGAAGATTTAGTTTGATATAATCTCGAAACTATCTATTAATTTTTCAAAGTTTTTCAATTTGAGCTCTTCTTTTTAAAAAAAATTCTTTCAAAAATTAACAAATAAACAAAAATTTTTACAAATCAGTTATCTACGCCGGAAACTTTTTTCTTTAAATTTTTTGCTTATTCCAGAATTGCTAAGTATTTAAATATAAAAATCAAGTAGATATATTACCAAAAGTTAAGTAAATACAATCGAATTGTTTTCAAGATATTTGGTTGAGTTTACGATTTTCTATTTAGAATTAGATTTTCAGAAAATGTAACATGTTTATGCAGTGATTTTTGTCATTGATTTTGTTACTTTTTACTATAATTGTTTACTCTATTTTTTTACTTACGAACTTTAAGTTTTTGTATTTATACAAAAGCATATAATTAAAAGCTATCTTTGAGCTGTAATAACATATTTTTAAACTGTTTAATTAATTTCTACTTTCTTGACATTGTCCCTATGGTTACATATTTTAAGCCAACTTTCTTTCTTTTTTGTCAAAAATTTTCAAAAATCGGATTTTTCACCATTTAATTTGATAATTTTTCAAAATAAAAAACCGTACAAG
>CM040190.1:72737353-72802353 GCA_022606455.1 Callitettix versicolor
GGTTTTCGTATTGTGTTCGTATTAAAACAACACATATTGAAATCCAGTGACATCTCAGGGTGATTTTATCCATAGCTGTCACATTGGCCTTCTAATCAAAGACATAACCTGCAAAAACAGACTGAAATCATTTGATTAATTAACTACGAACAGATTAAGTTTTGAAAAGGCTTTGGTCTGTCATTCGTGTATCCCGAATATATGTCTTGCTTGTGTAAAGAAAGGTCAACTTTTCGGGGCTGTAAAACTAAAGTGATTTATACGTTACTGTATTGGTCCTAGATTTGTATGTGACGTAAATTAATTCGTTTCATGCATTTATACTATATATGACATACAGAGTTATATACTGCGATTCCAGACAACCAGTATTTTGTACTTTTACCTCAAGAAAATATTAAAGTTTGGAAAAGTTTAGATGAGTTTTGATTTGGTATATGCATTTATTATGTAACGCTTTCACAATCGTAGCAAAATCAAAAGTTTGTTTTGAATAATAAAAATGAAGAGCGGTTAGACGTTTTAACTTAAAATATCTCAAATCAGTTAACATTTACTTGAATTATTGTTTTTATTAATAAACTAATTAATCTATAAACTACAAACGCAATTAATTGTGAAAAGCATTTTTCTTGTAAGTAGTATTTTTTAGATATTTTAAGTTTCTAAATAAAAAGTGCTGCTTTGAAAATCCACAGAAAAAGCTTTGATTTTAACACGTATCATGTTTAAGGCTGGTTGTGATGTTGGATTTTGCGCGTTGTTTGTTGCGAGTTCACAAATTTATTTTGGTAGTTATAGTAAAAGATAAGCGTTTTATATTAATTCAGCTGATTTCATTGAACAGCTGATAGGCTCTAATACGTTTCAGGCTACGTTGTTAAAAACTAGCTACGGTAGTAAAAGATCAGTAGTATTATATTAATTCGTAACGGATCGGCTGTTTTAACGAAAGCCTGATAGGCTACAATAAGTTTTAGGTTATGTTATTAAACACTAGCCACGTTAATTTGTCTTGTTTTCAAACAAATTGTAGTAATTACAATAAAAAGTAAAAGAGGTCCAGAGTGATTTAGAAGAGTTAAATTTGACTGTGCCTCAAATTTGAAGGTAGACCAGAGAAGAGGATTCTAAGAAATAAATATCTGCGATTCAAGCTAACAACAACTAAATAAAAGACCTATACCATAACTGATGAACAAAAGGCAACCAGGTCGGACAGGATGAAGAAATTTTGGGAAAGGAAGAAGAGGCTAAAACGATAGTCTCTCAATAGCGATGTTAGACTTAGAAGTGTATGGACTGATTTTAGTGCTCCAATGAGGGCGTAAACTAAGGAAAAAAAACATGATAATGATTTTTATTTTTGGCTCATTAACAAAACATTTTTGTATCTATACTTGAAAAATATTAAAAATAAGTATACCAAATCTAAATTCAACATTGTATTACATTCTTTCAAAATTCAGAATTTTTTAACAAAAATAAAAAACGAATTTTTTAATAGAAAATAATTTAACAAAAGTATTTTAAGAAAAATAATTAAACGAATTTCTTGTAAAAAACATTAACGTTTTTATTATTTTCATAAAAGTAATTAGCATATGAAATTTTGCCACTTTCTTATGTAACACTCTGTATATATCGGTCAATTAGAATCATGTTCAACTGGGATTATAGAACTCTTAGAACCTAAGGGTAACATAAATACCTAATGGAGGGACACCGGTGTATTGTACATTAGTGTAGGAGACGAGTGCGTGCGTGTGCGTGTGAGAAGAGAATCTGAACCTATGAACTGTGCTCCTGAAGGACGTGGGTTCGAGACTTGCAGTTATTGGCGTAAGCTTAACCCATGTTAGCCTAACTGGGAATAAGGTTTGGACATTAAAAAAATCAAGAGTCAGACATTTTTCTTGCTATTTTCGCCAAAATCTGGGACGCAGATTACAGAATTTTGCAAAACCATACAGTTGAATGGTAATTATCGGACAAAACTGTAGTACAGCGCCACCAACTATTTAGAATGTTTTCCCACGTGTATGCATATTTTACTTTGTATCACAAATTATTTTAAATATTATTCATACTTTTAAAAATTTCAACAATTGGTAAACATTCGGAAATCGAAAATTTTTAAACCGAGACAAGTTTTTTGCTGTCAACCTTGTTAATAAGATATAACACTGTTTCCCCCTAACGCCATACTTTACCCCAGTTAGGCTAAGATGCGTGAGCAGAGTTAAGGAACAGTAGTAACTGCGGCTAGAACTGACGACCTTGAGGTGCGCAGTTGGAATATATAGAAAACCTTGTAACAATGGATGATTACTCAATAAAACTGTTTTAAAAAATTGCCGGAATGAAGTCTTTTGTATATTATTTTGAAAATCTTTCACGGGTTGTTAAAGAATTAATTTACTCATAACAAAATCTAACCGCAGAAGAAAACTACTACCATACTAAATGTTTTAATCCAATGAGTAAATGGTAATCAAATGAGTGGATTATCATGGAATGAATTATCAAACGAAATATCACTAAAATTGGATTGGCTGCACGAGAATAAACTTATTCTAAATGTTGTAAAGTCTGTTTTTGTAACATTTGGTAATTACAGAGACTCCGTTTCTGAGGGAGTACAAGTAATGACAAATGGAAATCAACTGAATAAGTAACTAATACCAAATATCTTGGTTTAATTTACTAATGCAGACGATGGGATGCTAATATGAAATCGGGGACTAGGCCACCGAGGCGGCTCTCTTGGTTTAATTTACATTAATAAGATAGTACATTAAAAACAAAGTATCCAGAGTACGTTTTCTATATGTTTAAGAAAATACTGTCAAAATACAATTAATACAAATCTACTACGGACTCTTTTATAGTATTGCAGTCTATGGTATTATTGGCTGGGGTGGATTGTATGATTCAAATTACAATCCCTTATGGAAAATTCAAAATAAATTGTTAACAATAATTGAAGTGAGATATCAAGATAAAGATAAACCATTGATATGAAGCAATTCTTTGTCATGAAAGCTATTTATTCCATAAGAATATAACAAACTGAAAACATAATATAATGGGAAAGTAATGAATACCCGTCTGAAAAGTACCCATCTTCCTTTTCGTGCTTTAACTATACGTCAGATAGTTAGAAGCTATGTTTATTATGAAATAAAGTATTTTAATGAATTGTCAAATTTTGTTAAAAGTTTGAAAGTTAATAATAAAGTGCTAAAAAAGTTGGAAAGTGAATTTAAAGATAGAATAATAACTTTTTTGGTTTTTTGTGTAAATAAATTGTCAGAAAACAAAAATACTATTCTGGTGTTTTGTAGCAACATGTCATATTTTTATTTACGTTAATTCATCAAATATTGTATAATATATTTGTATGTGAGGTACGTCTCACAAATTATTTAAATCTAATTTTGTTTTAAATATTTTGTAATCTTAATTTTTAGGACCATCCAATGTACGGGTATATAATGCCCTCCTGTAGGTCCTTCTCATGTGTAAACGTTTGTATCATGAAGAAATAAATGGAATTAAATAAATAAATAGAAAGTGGATGTGACGTCAGATGTGCTATGCTCGTGTGTACGAGCAGGTTACCGATCTTGAACAGTGACGCCTTGTACTGAACATAGCTGACTCATCTGCTGTCAGCCTAAACAGTAAGGGTTTAACCTTAAATTGTTTATTATTTTTTCCTTTATTTTTATTATTCAATAAATAACAACAAGCAACTGATTTGCTTCTGTAAAAAAATTGTTTAGTGTCACATAAATGTACATTTAATATGAGAATTTATTAAAAAGTAGAAAAACCAATCATGAATGACAATCGTTAAGTTTATTTTTCCATTTATAAACAAATTTGACAACTAATATATACAAGCTGAAAACTAAAACACAATTAAGAATTAACAATTGCTTTTGAGACGACTGGAAAAATACGAGTTGATAATTAAGATTTGTATTCAAATATTTTCAAAGACTATTTTATTTGATAAGAATGTATTAAAAAATCATAAAAATATTGAAACTAATATGTTTTACAAACGTCATAACAAGTAAAACGAAAAAATAAAAAATATTTACACATTTTTCAGCGAGTCTCCATTGGATCAGCCACTATTGTAAGACCTACTGATCACTAGAGCATACGTTATGCAAACTTGATAAAAGTTATAATATTGTAAAATATTCTACAAGTTATAATAAAGTTATATCACAAAAGCATGTGGAATAAGTTTTAACTCTTTCAACACTACACTTGTCTAAAATCTTTAAGAAAATCATAACTTTGTCACAGCCATGAGCGGATCCAACCAGCTTAAAAGTGGAGGATAAACCCTGTAACACATAAAATATGATTATAATTTGCAATAGTTTCATGAATATATGCAATAATTCCATATAGGTATCTTTAATGTATCCATAATGTATCTTTATGTATTAATATAGGTATCCATATAGGTATATTTATAGATTACCTTATACCGTATTTAATGATGCATGGAAATATGAAAATAAGAAATGAAAAGTAGGTTGTTTTTCTAACTAAACTCTAATCATATGATTATAATTATCCTGTAATATAGTTATCCTGTAGTAGGTGCTTTTACAGTGATGCTTCACAAGATAAAAAGCTGGAGCACCAATCACTGATTTTAATACGTTTCATGAGTTCTAAGTACATTCACGATCTACTTCAGAGTAATAAATTAAATCTTTATGATAAAATCCAAAACAAAATTTTTGTTATAGTACACATGGTTTATTTTTGATAATTCCTGTTACATAGATACGTAAAATTAAATACAGAAATAAATACAAAACAAAAATAATAAACGAAAATATATTTTATAAACATTTTTACTACGTTAATGGTTTTAACTGATAATTCACTTCAGTTAACCAATAATATTTTAACTTTTTTTCAATGTCGCGAATTCATGAACAATTTTGTTTGGGTCGATTTTGTCTGCTATTTATCTGTTCACACTCATATCTCACGCATCCGCTCCTGACTAACAATAGTGTGCTTACTTATTCCTTCTTCCCTCCTTTATCTTCAAACATAAGTTAAACTTTAACCTCTCCCGCGGTACTTGTGCATGTACATTTCACAGAACGTCCTTTTTAATGTAAAGATTAAAATTATGCCAATAGCTGGAATTTTTGTTTTAGTCAATTAAGCAACTAATAAATTCGTGTTTCTTCAATTTTTTGTTTCTAGTAACAATTCTAGTAACGTAGTTATGAACCTCCAATTGTTGTAGTGCAATTTTAAAAAAATATTTAATTTTCATAATCATAAAACCTACCTAATTAGCGTTTCAAACTTTCTTGTTCTATTGAACACACGAAATTGAACTTCACGGCTGTTACAGGTTTACGATTGTGGTTATTAAATTACTTTGTAAAATTTGCTTCCATTACGTCAGCAATCATCTGCAATTCGCACATACATTGCTACGATACATTGTTTAATAATGAAAGATTTCACTTTCTCTAAATTTGAAAATAAAAAAATAAATTTTTCCACTGTAGATAGCAGCTGTGTATTTCAACGAACTCAGTTTATCAACTTTCCTGACTTTGGCGCATGTTTTGGGGATAAAAAACCTCGTGTCTTGTGAAGGCCTAAATATACACCCCGAGCAAAGTTAAGAGAGATAAAGTGGTATAATTCAGGGGATTAATATAAAAAGGGATGTTTTGGGGAAAGAGTTACGGTATCGTGGTTGCGAAACCTCCAAGAGGGGTGATAACAAGGGGATGGGAGACGTTTAAGTTATGGTTAAGATTACAAGGTTATCGTGCGAATTTGTAACTATGCTGTTTGGTAATTGTAGTGCTACCAAGAATAAATGCGCGCAATTTTCACAATACAATTTAAAACAAAATAACCATTTTGGATTAATGAAATTATAAAGTTACAAAAGTGTAGCAGATTAAAAAATTGGAAAATAAATACAAATAATTAACAAAGCTCTTTTTGATTTGTTTCAGTTTAATAATTTAATCATAAAAGTCCATCACTTTCAATTTTAATACACTTCAATTTTAATGAATTATTAATTCATTTTAAACCCATTTACAAAATTTCATTTCAATATATACGGAATATATTTCTATTTTTTCAATCTTTCGCTAATAAAACAGATTAAGATAATTCCCAATCAATATTTCCCTAAAGTGCAAACGTTTTGGAGACATATTACTCTTTTTTGAGATATTTTAAAAGTTACGTTTTTAATTATTTTCTTGTTTTAACGCATAAAATTCTTTTTAACTCAAAATTTACAGTAGTTATTTGCTGGGTTTTTAAATTTTAATTAAAAAATTTTAATGAATGACGTCGAAGTAATTAATTGAAGTAACTTAAACATTTCTCCTTTACCTGACCCATTTTTAAACATTCACGTAAACTTTTTAAAAACTACAAGTACTTTTTACATTTAAAAAAACTTCTCCCTGATTTCTACATGTACTTCTAATTACTTAAACTGTACTTTATCTAAATATTAAAGAATGATGAATAAAGAGAGACACACACACAGAGAGAGAGAGAGAGTATCAATAGACAAAAGAATTAGTTGACCCGTTAAGTTTAGACAAAATTAGAGGAAACCCTGCCCATTTAGCGGGTTAGCCTTTATGGTGAGGTTTTTCGTAGTTAGCTACAAATCAAAAATAAACTTTACATGATCACATTTACATAGGCCTAATGGAGAAACAAATGTTGTCCTAAATTATTTTGATGTCATTGTTATTAAATCTACAATTAATTTCTTCTACTAGAATTAAATTTTTTTTAAATTTTAAACTAATAAAATGTACAATTTGTATTTACTCACTAAAAATATATACAGATCGTAGAAAACAGAATTTTAAACTTTTACAGATATATTTGATTTTACGTATGCTTGAGTTCAATTTTTTTTTATTTGAATTTATATCAGTGAGCGTGTGTCTGTGATTGTGTGTGTGTGTGTGTGTGTGTGTGTGTGTGTGTGTGTGTGTGTGTGTGTGTGTGTGTGTGTCTGTCTGTCTGTGTGTGTGTGTGTGTGTGTGCGTGCGCTCCATGCATTTGTTGAGTAACGAGTTTATCGATTTCGATAGAATCATCAAAGAGTGCTAATTTGATTGATATTCACATTTTGATAAAAAATCTTGAACAATACCAAAATACCAACTTTGTGAAACATATTGATTGTTTTTTGTTTTAAATTACTATTTGTTTTTTATGAAATAACGAACAATACGTTGTTGAATGCCTACATTTACCCAAAACCTGTTGGTGTTACTATTGAAACAATTCAATGTTGTTAATATCTTTAAATTTTTAACCAAAATAAATTTCTTTATAGCTTCCTAACTACATTTTTGGGCAAATTAATGTTTATTAATTTCAATCTTGCCTCACATTAACCTTTGTGCCAAATTAAACTTTTTAGCTATTTTTTTGGGACATTTCCCCTGTATAATTATTGGGTTGTAATACATAATTATTCACTCAAATCGATTCTGGAAGATTTTCTATTTTCTAGTCCTCACGTTTTATTCCTTTTGGATCAGTAAAAGATTATTTCTTACTTTCTTTAATTTACAGGAGATTGATTTTTTTTTAATAATTTAACAAATGATCTCAGAGGAAATAAACGCTATGACTGTTCGAACTCCGTTATATAAAATAGATTCGACCAAATTTTCTATCTGTGGTTCAGTATACAAATAAATTTTAATATCGTACCTTCTTGAAATATTTATTCTCTGCGATCAATAACCTATAAAACTATATTTATTACTATATATTAAACTATTTCTATACTAGGCCACAACTAAAGATTGAACAATGTCTTTTAACAAAGTGTTCGAACGTTTTACAGAAAATATTAAACTGTTGTCACTAAAAATGACTTTAACCCAATATTTAAAAGGAATGTGTCTACGCAAAAGTAGTCGTAAATATATTGCATAGTAACTTCTCGTTCGAAAATTTTTCACTGGTGTTTCAGCTACCGCCTGGCAATCAGTCGTCCCGTGACGATTCTTTTGGTCTGAACCTCTAGACTGTCCTCCATAGACCCTTTTGGTCTGAACCTCTAGACTGTCCTCCTAGATC
This sequence comes from Callitettix versicolor, assembly GCA_022606455.1. Lineage (NCBI taxonomy): Eukaryota > Metazoa > Arthropoda > Insecta > Hemiptera > Cercopidae > Callitettix > Callitettix versicolor. The sequence goes on from CM040190.1 coordinate 72,745,499, forward strand.
ATTTTAATCTGAACCTCTAAACTGTCCTCTCTAGATCATTTTAATCTGAACCTCTATACCCTTTTGGTCTGAACCTCTAGACTGTCCTCTCTATACCCTTTTGGTGTAAACCTCTAGACTGTCCTCTCTAGACCTTTTTGGTCTGAACCTCTAGACTTTTTTCGACCTACTTTTCCTAAAGATTTTATTTAAGCTGCTGTCTTACATGTCTTATTGTTTACAAGAACAAATAGTATGTTATTAGATACATAATTTTTTTAGTCACTTTGTTTTGCTGTACCCATTATGTCTTTAAAACTAATTATTAAAATTATAATTTTAATTTCTAATACATCTCTCTCTCTCTCTCTCTCTCCTCTCCCTCTCTCTCCCCCTCTCTCTCTCTCTCTCTCTCTCTCTCTCTCTCTCTCTCTCTCTCTCTCTCTCTCTCTCTCTCTCTCTCGTTCTAGCCTTCCCTTCCCCTTACCCCAGATATAAGCGCCAAGAGTGTAATTGTTATTACACCTAAGCACAGAACTACCATGTACAACAAACACTTATAATTAAATCGAACTATTTAATTACAGTTACAATTGTAATTAGTAGTAATTAGAGTAGCACAATTCCGTTAAGTGTCATCTTGTGGAATTCGTTGTCATAGTCCAACCATTACATTTTAAAAAGTTGAGCTCACGTTGATTAAAATATTGTTACACGAACAGTGTGCTACTTTATTACACAAAAGATTTATTTAATATTTATGTAACTTTAATTAGGTTTATTAGATTTTATTACAATATAACTGTTTCCATTTTCGTTCTTTAACTTTATTTTTTCTTAATTAGTACTTTCAAATTAACAAATATTTAATTGGGGTACCAGGTACACTCCACTACGATTCTTGTAGAGAAGAAGCTGCTGGATGATTCTGGTCAATTTTGTACATACGTAAGTTAGTTACCACTAACTTGTCGGGAGGAATCAGAGGAACTTCCTAATAGTCCTTCCTCACCCTACCCACAACCCCGAGGATCCGGGTTCGATTCCCGGCGAGGGCTTGGCATTTTCATACGCTATAAATCATCCCACCGTCTGCATTAGCCCAAGTGTGCACAATAGTCGAAAGTTAAACACCAAAAAAAAAAATCTAATCCAAAAGGTATCCAGAAGGCTGCGTGGATATGGTAGAGCTTAGCTTTTAATGTCAATGAACTTTGGATACCAGGTGACATCCAGTTTAATCCAACGTTACCTATTCCTGTAAGGCTCTGAATAGATTGACTTTTTATATTTCTAACTACTTGTGGGATTTTAACGGCTGAAAACAATATGTAAAACCCCGCAAAACCTATAGGAACAAGATGCACATAAAGAATGGAAATATCGAAAAGATGGAGGAAAGTACATGTGGCTGTATTTATCACCATGTATACCACAAGCAATGGCAGATTGTATGGTTGATGAGACACCGTATTTCTAGATTATTTTTCAAGACATCTATTGAAAAATATTAACTTAAGGAGACTGTGTGAAGGGCAACTAAGTACTAAATAATCTAAAAGTAATAATCGGTATAAGAAGATTACACAAACTTTTTCATACAGTAGAAAAAATATGAATTTTATAAAACTTGAAAAAAATAATTTATAGATTACCTTATACCGTATTTAATGTTGCATGGAAATATGGAAATAAGAAATGAAAAGTAGATCATGGTTTTCTAACTAAACTCTAATCATATGATTATAATTATCCTGTAATACAGTTATCCTGTAGTGGGTGCTTTTACAGTGATGCTTCACAAGATAAAAAGCTGGATCACCAATCACTGATTTTAATACGTTTCATGAGTTCTAACTTAGGGCCTATATTTTAAGTGAGCGCTTCAACTAAAATTTTAATTAGTCTTTCCCGAAACATCTTAAAGCTAATTAATCTTTTGATAAAAATACTCCTTACCTTTATTTTGCAAGATAATCATTTTCTCTTATTAAAATCTACGGCAGAGAGACATTTTAATTTAAAACGCACGTAAAATATTTGTTAAATATTCAAAAATATTTTTCGTATTAAAACTCTCTAAGTAAAGTTGAAATGTGATTTGTTGATTTAATTCTTGAAATGTTCTTTTTTATTACAGTGTAGTAAATTATTTGTTTGAAATACGAGTAAAATGTTTTAAAAGTGCTGTGGAGGACAAAAAAAATGAGTTTGATGAAGTTTCAAATTATATGAGGGAAGGGGACGGAGAGAGTAATAGCATTATAATTAGTACGGTTCCCCCTGATTGTCTGTCTGTTCACCTCTATCAAAGCGTGTTTTGATACAGATTCATTTTATACATACAAGTTCATTTTATTGCATTTTAAACAATATTACATGAATATTCATTACAATTTCATTAATTAATTTGTATATATGTTTTCCTTTAGCATCCATTGTCTAATTGTTGGTAACACACCTCTAACGTATAACTGTTTAAGTACGTACAAATAATATATTTTATTGTTGTTAAAAATATTCTAACTAGTAGTTAAAAGAACAGTAGACATTTCAATATATTGTTAATTAATACGCAGAGCGCTCCACAACGGCGCTAGTAACGTTTTGCAACAATTTAACCGTAATATTTACGAAAAATGTTACTTGACCAACATTATTGGAATTTTTGCGTGCTTTCTCCATGAAGCGGTCAAAATTATGATAGATTTTGCCGTTCAGCCAGTTTTACAGGAAAAATCAACTACACTCTTGACGGTGAATCAGAGTCTGCCATCTTGAAACAAAAGTGAATGAGAACAAGTTTTACACATACGTGTTTAGAGCTTTATACAAAACTAGCATAACCCGTCGTGGCTTCGCTCATGAAACCTAAACTGTTTCAGTAATGTAATAATTTAGGAACATAAAAAAAATATTCATAAAAGTGTGATCATCTAAACTCGTGATTATTTTACAGTGAATATGAAAAAATATTGTAACTTGAATATGTTGTTTTATTGTGTTCAATGCGTTCCATCCGAATTTAAGAAAATCTTGTACAAAATATTTTTCTCCAATATAAACATATATACCTCTTCTATATTTTTGTCCTTTTTTTGTCCTAGGAGACAAACTAGGGGGAACTCGGGGGAAAAATTCTGAATTACGTGTATCATAATTTGTGTTTTAGAATATTTTGTTTAATTTTTAAGCAGAAATTCGATAAAAAATATTTTTCTACAATGCAAACACTCTTTTTTCTAAAATGATACCTCTCTTTTAAATTTTAATTTTTTTAGGGGATGAATTCAGAAAAATGTTGAAATATGTGTTTCATTATTTGTGTCATATCATATTTCTAGAATATACAATCAAACAAAATGTTTTTCAATGCAAAATTGTGTACCCCTTTTTACATTTTCTACCCCTTTTCAGTCTCTTTAGGGGATGCGTTTTGGAAAATGGTGAAAAATATATTTCTCTACATTTGTTTAAGAGTGACTACGTTACGTTTTAAGGTCAGACGAAAAACACATTTTTTAATAAAAATTGTTGTACCTCATTTTTACTCTTTATGGGTTAAATACTGGAAAATCGTTTTTAGTGCATTCTTACATGTGGTGGTAACCCTGAAATTTGCAAATCTTTACCTATTATAATCTCGGCTATACGTTGATTGTTAATTTGGACTGGGTAAGTAGTTTAATGGTGTTAAAAGTTTTTTCAAAAGTTTTTCTTAGTGCACTCGACTTTGTTGTAAGAAGGTACCCTAAAATTTCAAAGTCTCTAGCTGTAATAGTATTGACTGTATGTTGATTACTAAATGAGGACTGGGTAAGTAGTTTAATGGCGTTAAAATCAATTTTTTTCAAAATCCTGTCTTCGTGCACCTTGACATTGTTATAAGAAGGTACCCTGAAAATTTCAAATCTCTATCTATAATAGTCTCGGCTGTACGTTAATTATTAAATTTGGACTGGGTAAGTAGTTTAATGGCGTTAAAATCAAATTTTTGAAAAATCCTTTCTTAGTGTACGCTTAAATGGTAACATAAATATACCATAAAATTTCAAGTCGCTAGCTAAAATAGTTTTGTCTCTGTGTTGATTTTGAATCAGTCAGTCAGTCTGTCAGGACTTCTTCTTTTATATATTAAGATACATTCGTCCCAAATTTCGAAACAACCGGCCAATGGGTTTGAACGAAATTGCGTAAACTCGTCATCGTTAAATCAGAGGCCCCAATCGTAAACCAGAAGTAAATGGGGAAAATCTTACGCACACATTATTTGGGCTTTATACAAGGTACCTTCGTATAAAATTTCGAAACAATCGGTCAATGCGTTTGGCCAAAACTACGTAACAAACAAACACACAAACCAAATGCCGAACAGTCGGGTTGATACAGAGACCTCGCTTCTCTCGGTCAGTTAAGTTGATGATATGGTAAAGATGGCACGAGACCCTCCAAACGAAGAGCTGTATGACCAACTAAGGGGTACCTTTAGGTGTAGTTTCTGCTGATCGTTCTTGAAAACAGTTTTTTACCCAATAACCGTCGGTAAACGCTTTTAATTAGAACTCAGATATCTTTGGAGGCTTGTTTACTTTGCCTTTTTCTTAAAGGTTTTTCTCAGCCTTTATTTCCCGCATTCATTATTCACTGCCAGAACGAATATACTCGTCTTTGATTGTTTTCTGTAATGCACTTGGTAACTTGCCTTTACTGACCTTATGGACGCGACCGCACTGTACAAGCTGTTTTGAATGTGACCTCTTACAGTGTCTGGCTAAACTATAATTGTTTTATTTTTTCACTAGTGCTCTAGTAAGATGCAGCACAATACAACCTCATTTTTCTTTTCTTGGTAAGGAAGCTCCTCTCTTTCAACTGAATCATAGGTTGTCTTTTCTCTACAGTAACTGCTAACTTTGTTATGTTTTTTTTTAATTAAAACACAAAAATGTCTCAGAAAAAGTGAACCGTCTTTTCATAACATATCAGATCAATATGTAGGTCTCTACTCTACCATATTGAATAAGTAGATTAAAATTAATCTTCAAAACCCATCATAATTCACTTCAAAAACTCTAATCACCCCAACCGTCCTAAATGGCAGCTGAGTACTTTTGTAGATATATACTTTATAGTGCTTTGTATTGCTATGAGTTGGTGAGCATAAATAAGTGGACAGAAAAAGGGTAAAGTGCAGACTGAACGGGTGGCAGCTGGCGGAGAAATAAAGGATTAAGTCCTTTGCTGGTGTAAAAGAAACACGAGAGCTCTGTGGCTTAGGGCGTAGAAAGGTGAATGTCAACAAGTGTCCAGAACATCTACTCTTTAAACACAGTGTTTTATTCAAAAAAATTGCTTAAGGAAAACACCCACTGGAAAAGTCAGGTTAAGTTTCTGGGGAGGGGGATCAGCACGATAGAAATTTGAGATTAATGTTTCACATTAACTACACCATTTAAAGAGATCATACGAAGTACAACTGTGACCTTCATTAAACAAAACAAGTTACAATTAAAAACAATTGATAATGTCTAATACTATGTGCAAATTATTCATTTAGGACATACTGACTTTCACTTCACCCTTCTGGTGCGGGTGATGTGTCAAGGTGACAGTATTTTTGATGTGGACATAAACATTCGAAGACTACAACTATTAGCTCAATAAACAGTAGATCTCGAAGTATATTCTAAATTAATACCACGACAACGCTTGTAACGTTTCCGCCAATGTAACCAGCAACCGTTTTATTTACGAAAAAAGTTACTGTGCCAACTTTATTGAAAATGTTACGTTTTTCCCCATGAATTGGTCAAAATTAAGACAGGTTTTGTCGTTCAGTCAGTATTACAAGAAATAATAAGCAACTAAAATGTCAACGTTGATTCACTTCGTCCATTTTGAAACGAAAGTGAATGGGAAAAAATCTTACACGTACGTTTTTCTAGCTTTATACAAGGTACTTTCGTACCAAATTTCAAAAGAATAAGAAAATACGTTTTACTAAAATTGCGTATACTCGTCATTGTTTATTTAGATAACGCCATCTTGAAATGAAAGTAGTTAGGAAAAATGTTAGACATAAGTCATTTGGGCATTATACATCATATCTTCGTAACAAATTTTTAAAAACGGTGAATGCGCTTGGCTAAAGCTGCGTACAATCAATATTTTTAATTATGCACCGCCATCTTGAAATGAAAACTAATGGGAAAAAGTCTTGAACAAATATCTTTAGGGCGTTACAGGAAATACCTTCATTCAAAATTTCAAAACAATCGGTCAATGCGTTTGATTAAAATTCCGTACACTCGTCATCGTTAAATCAGAGGCCACCATTTTGAAACAGACGTAAGTGGAGAAAAATCTTACACATATGTCATTTGGGCTTTATAGAATGTACTTTCGTATCAAATTTCAAAACAATCGGTTAATTTGTTTGGTAAAACTGTGTACTGTACAATCGTTATTGTAAATCAGAGAGCGCCATCTTAAAACGGAAGTGAGTGGAAAAAGTCTTATGTATAAGTCATTAAGGCTTATACAAGTACCTTCTTATCAAATGTCAAAACAAACTGTTAATACGTTTGGCAAAAATTGCAACAAACAAACTCATAAACCAAATAACGAAAGATCGAATTGAAACAGAAACTAACAAAATAATAATTCTGTAAATAGTAACTATGGTTCCAAGGTGTATAAAATCTCGCATATTGAAATACGATCTGAACGTGTATTGTAAAAATAACATTTTTATTCGAAACAATCAATGGCATATACAATGACTGTAGCTGTGTTTCAGGTACAATATTCGTTATATAAATACTCAGCAGTTCTAGAGGCTATAGCAGAAGCAAGTGCAGTCGTCTATCAATATTTTCTCTTTAGACGTAACTGTGAAACCTACTCTCTTATACTGCCACTGTAAGCGGGAAGAAAAAGAAGAAGTGGTATGCAGTAAAATCAAGTGATATTTCACTTTCAAGTAGGCAGTGGAAAATATGTTGCATGTAGCACGCAATGCCCAACTCGCAAACAAGCAACTCGTCGCAAGGTTTTCTTCGGCAGTGTCTTCTTTCAATTGTCAGGATTTCCAGTTTTTAACGTACAGTTTCATTTCAGTGTTCCAGTAAGAAATTTGAAAAAGCTTTTTAGTTTTGAAAATATATAATTATAACATATTCCTTCCTTGTACATATGCACAAGTTTCACGCAGATTAAATAGCTTCAGAATGGTCACAGCAAGGTCCCAGAATGTTGTGTGCAGTAAAAAACAGAAAAGGAAAAAATAGGGAAAATGACGTAAAAAAGTGGCGTTTATAAGAAATACTGTCGCGTTAAAAGCCATCTTGTTAAAAGAACTGATAATTAAACCTGGTGACAACCAAAATTTTCGCGATCAAAGGAATCAGTTTATTTGAAACTACTTTCAACGATCAGCCATTTAACTCATAAGAAAAAGACACTGGACAATGAGAAGGTCTGTTTCTGCTCAACGTTAAGATTTTCTACAACAGGTTGTTTATTACAGTATCATTTCAAGGTCGTGGTAAAATTATTCCTGATATGCAAAACCATTTTTAAAGTTCCATGAAAGGTTCTTTGGTTATAAAAAAATCCATGCTCTTTACTCGCCGAAGACATGGTTTTGTTTTGTAAATTTGGTCGACATTTTCGACTATGACGTTATTTACGATTACCCATAATTAAAAGTTGTATCGTTTTCACCTAAAGGTCAATAACTACTTAGACGAGAACTGACGCCTGTACAGGTGATAGCATACACGCTCCGGTCTGCAAATTGGCACAGGTAAAATTTTAAAAGTTGATTTTTCTCTAGTCTCAGATACAGGTCAAGTTACCTATGTAGTTATAACATGACATGAGCCTACACACACTCAGGTTTGTCTGTACAGTATGTTCGGTCTAATGACCTGCCTTCCCTAGCTTCGTCAATTCTACTTTCGTTGACGCGTTTCAGAGAACCTCCATCTTCAAAAACTATATCTATACTGGTCCTATAGATATAATATAGATATACTATATAGATATAGTAGATACAGTACATAGATATAGTATAGTAGATATAGTATAGATATACTATATAGATATAGTAGATACAGTACAGATATATCTATACTGGTTGGACCAGTATAGATGTAGATTTTGAAGAGGAAGGTTCTCCAAAACGAGTCAAAGAAAGTAGAATTGACGAATCTAGGGAAGGCAGATCATTATACTGAACATAGTGACAATAATTCTAGTAGAAAAGAAGAAGAATATAAAAAGAATTTTGTGTGTACAGCTTTATCTATTTTTCCCTGTTGTACCCCATCTTTACCTCTTTAGAAGGTTGAATATTGGAAAATCGTTTCTTAATGCATCCATACATGGTGGTATTCTAAAAATTACAAGTATCAAGCTATTATAATTTTGTCTATAAGTTGATCTTCAGTCAATCAGTCAGTCAAAACATTGCTTTAAATATAAATGAGTATTTGTGTGTATAATTTAGCACCTATAGTACGAAATGTTGGTCTTATTTTTGTCATGTTTGGCACAAAATCTATTATGGTAATAGCTCGGATAAATTTTTTATCCAGTAAAATCTGTTCTACAGTTTCAAAATGGCAGTAATTCAAAATGTTAAAAAAATAGCATACATCAACAATCTGCTTAAATTAGTATTTGAAATTTTTAAATCTGATTGATAATACAAAAGTGAATTTAGCGGGGTTCGGGGTTCATTTTCATATTTTAATTTAAATTTGAAATGTTAATTTATGTAGATTTTAATACTTACCGTGATAAAAACAAACTTTTAAAAATGTGTACGATAAAAAATATTTGTAATAGGACTATTTTCTGGAAATTTGCTTTCATCACGTCTGCATGTCAGCTTCATTCATCAATAAAAAAAATGATTAAGTGCCTTATAATACTTATTTTTAAGACATTCGTCTCCAGCATTTAAATCTAGCTCATTCTAGACTAATTTTATTGTTTTTTTTATAAAATACAGTTTTACATTTTATTGGGAACATTTTTTCACACAGACCCTCAATTTGCTCATTTTAAAATGCGGTATTTTTTATCATATACTCGCCATGTCATAGAACCGTTATGCCTGTTTGGGTTTGTTACTATGGTAACTGAATAATGTTAAATGATACTGAAATCTTTCTAATAATAGACTAAAGATTGTAATCTTCGCGCTAAATAGGAAATGTGGTTTTTGCGCATGCGCGCACTTTGTGATTCAAGTCACGTGTGCACGTATCCACGTTCTGGAGAAATACGTCAGCATTTTGTTGCTTTAAACCGTTTGACATATCGATTCTGAACTTGAACTAGGCTATCTATTACGCAAGAGTGTTTGGCTTATTTCAAGCTGTAGTTAAATACCCGTGTTCAAATTCATTCAAAATAATTTCGTTTCAAAATCAACGTTTAACTTATTCGAACACAACGATAAAATTGATTCTTTTAAGCGGTTATTTCTCAGCTCCAATTGTTTGGAAATATTAAGTGAATCAGTGTCATTTTTGTGTTTTGCATTAAAAAAGCTGTATCGACAACTTTTGTATTTATAACTGTTGTGTAATTTATGTACGAAAATGTTTTTAGAACGATTGATCAAGAATTATAAAGAAGACATTTCATAATTTGTCTATCGTTGTCATTGTTTACTTCTGATGAATTATTAATATACATGCTATTTCGATGTCAAAGAGTGTTGTTTTGTTTAAAACTACTGTTGATAATAAATAACTATCAATTAAAATCGTATGCTTTCTATGGGTTTGTTTCTGTGACTTTTGCTTGCTTCACCTTTAATTTCATTTTAATTAATTTTTACGTTTTATTTGAAATTTTATTATCGCGCAAGATGGTTACAAGAAAAGCATGTACAAGATCGTTATCATCGTGTAATCAGAAGGCACCTGACAGACCGAAATCGGTTAAGTAAGAAAGTGAATATTTTTTTTTTAACGTCCGACTATTGTGCACACTTGGGCTAATGCAGACGATGGGATGATTTATAGCGTATGAAAATGCCAAGCCCTGGCCGGGAATCGAACCCGGGTCCTCGGGGTGAAGCCCAGTACGCTATCAACTAGGCCACCGAGGCGGCTTAGGAAGTGAATAAAGTTGTGTGTTTGGACTAGCCGGCAGACCACTGTAGAAGGAAAATGTTTGTTCTAAATGAACTAAACTTAAGACAGCAGAAAGGTTGACGTTACAGTTTTGGTCCTTAGACAAACATTAAAACGAGTTTTATGTTGTATTGTAGAATGTGGAATGTAACAATCGTAACAATCGTAACAATTATGTATAATCGTAACAATAAGAGGAAAACGCAAGAGGCAATGTTGTAAAAAGTAACAGTGAGTGACTGAGCTTAGCTAGGAGAAAGATGAGTTTTAGTAGGTTTGTTTGAAACCCACTTGTTGTAGTATTTGGGAGAAATAGTAGAAGTCCAGGCATTTACCAGGTTGGCCGCTGGCTGGCGAGGCACTCTTCCGGTTTGAAATGGTGAACAAGAAGTTCGTATTTTCTTCAAAGTTGACCCAATTCCTTTTGTTTCCTGCAGAGCAAGTTGTGTTGTCACAAGACAGCGTAGTTTCGGGTGTTGGTAGGTTGTCGTGGTTGTGTATTGGTTGGTCTTCCTCAATGTTCTACCGAACAACAATGTTTTATTTATGCTCGAAATTATGGCAGGAACCATAATTTTTGAGAAATCCTTTGTCAAAACCAAAGAAAGAACGCACCAATCAGAATGAAGCTATTGTGTACGAGAAATGTGGCGTGGTGTACCAGCAGTAATACCTGGACAGAAAATAATAATCTAACGTACTTTGGACCCGAGTACGCGGGCATTGAGAACGCACCAATCAGAAGCGAGTATTGGTTGACGGGAAAATTGTTCAAACGCATGCATAGGCTGTTTGAAAGCCGGGAGAGAAGTTCAGTAATTTAGCGTGGATGTTTTTCGGTGTTAATAAACGGAATTAGGTTGTGTGACTCAGTTCCTGTGTTGTTTAATTAATGACATACTTATGGTTAATTTTAGGCGTACTAAAATTTCCAATATTCCAATAATAAGTGATTGTTCAATATTCAATCCTCTATAGGCGTAAAGATGGGTTTTTATTAGAAACATAGATAAACCGGAGTGTGTGTGGTATCATGTTATGTTATAACTGCACAGACAACCTGGCCTGTATTGGTGATTGGAGAAGTACCAACTTTTGAATTTTTACCTTTGTCAAATTGCAGACCGGAGCGTGTGCGCTATTGCCTGTTCAGGCGTCAGTTCTCGTCTGAGTTGTCATTCACCTTTATGTGAGAATGGTGCAAAATTTCATTTTTGAAGACTTAAAATTTCAAAAGACTTATACAAATAAGCAAATATTTTCTCTTGTCTCAACATATTTTACAAAAAATCTTATTTTACAGGTGCTGCTTTTTTTGTTTGTCGTACATGTCCGCATTGAAAATATCTGTTTCATTAATTTGAAATTTTGTATTTAAAGATTAGTTTGTTTCAACAATTTGTCAAAAAAACAAATACGTAAAAGAATAAAAGTTAATTGTAACTGTTTAATTTAAAATCCGATACTGTAAGACTGTTTAAGGCACTAAATAAAAATGACACATTCCTAATTTCTAGGAAAATTCGTTTTAACAGTTATAATATCATTCATACAAAATTACATACAATGAAATGAAAAATTAGGTCTTCATAACCCTTTTATAAGACAAAACAAATTTTAAAATTTGAATCTACCGATTTATATTAAATTCAACATTTAAACAATTACAGCCTCTTTGATTTTTCTTATGAGGAGGAAAACAACTCTTCTACCCCTTGAAAAAACGTAATAACTATTTTAAGGATTTTTTTAAACAAAGACTATATTTAGCCACTTAGTTCCGTTGGACATAATCACTTTAAAAAATATGTACAACTAATTCCATTATTTAGTTTAAAATATTTTACATTCATATGACGACAGACCGTTGTTGTTAGGTAACACGTAATGACCAGGAATTGAAGAATGACGTTTTGTTGACAGAGTTGGTGAAAGTTGCAGGTTGAAAGGGATGTTTTGGTAGGAGGAAAGAGAGAGATTTGTTTGTACAGTCTGCTCAAAGCGGAGTGAGTACAGTCTAGTTTTACTGGTAGCGAATAATGTTGCTTGGCCTCCAAAATAGCGGTTTTCCAACAGCCAAAAAGAGTAGACTTTTCCTGTAACTTCTTACAGTATACTGTATTCATCGCTCATACTCTCAGAACGTCATGTGTTGCTTCAGTGTACAAATGAATGACAAATACCGAATTATATTGAGACTGTGTTATAATTTTTATTACTTTGCATTGTTGCTCATTAAGTAACAATTTTAAAAACAAATATAAGTATACTTAGTATATAGTATATAAGTATTCGCTTTTCTAGTATTTAAAAAATTGTCAACTTATGTTAACATCTATCATATTTTAGGGCTGGTTTTCATGTTGAATTTCGGGGGACACGTGATACGAGGAACATGGTTATATTGATATATAACAGCATATTTGGGGCATTGCAAGTCTCATATTAAATTAATTATAATTACAAATTATTGTTTCCGCAAGCTCGAACCAGGGACCTTGCGTTTGTGAAGCACACTTGATAGCCACTACACTACGAAAACTACGAAGACGTTTGACCATTTAAGTATATGAAATGAATCATTAATTTAAGTTGGTAGTTACATTAAAAGAGCAGTTGTTTTATATTAACTCGTAAAAATCAGCTGATTTCATTGAACAGTTGATAGGGTATAATAACGTTTAGGTTATGTTGTTAAAAACTAGCTATGTTAATTTGTCGTTTATAAAGATTAGCTGATATTACTGAACGTCTGATAGACTATAAGTTTCAGGTTATGCTGTTAAAAACTAACTATGTTAATTTGTCGTGTTTTTAAACAAATTATCGTAATTAAAATAAATTTTTTTAAGGTGAAAAGTACATTGAGGCTATTATCGCCTCCCTAAATGTAAGTGTGAGTGTAAAGTGTTAAAGTCGTAAATGTAGCGTTTTAAGTGTAAGTGTGTGTTAGACTCGGGTACCGCGAGGGACGTCTAACTCCTCTCAATAGATGTAGCTAGTCTGTACCCCCTGCGGGGCTTAAAATAAAGAATGAAGGAAAAACATGATACACGGTTGTTATTTTTAGTTCAATAACAAAAACGTTGTAATTAAAACCTCCCTACAACTACTTAAAGCAAAATAATTTACTCAAAATAGGCTCTGTTTTAGAGATGTTTGGCTGACGTATAGTAAATTTACGTATTTATAAAACATTAAAGCTATGAATTAATTGAAAGCGAGAAAGTTTGTGCAATGTTTACTCGTATACATAACGACAGAAAGATTGATCTCAAAAAGAGTCCCATGAAGTCATTAAAGACTATCAGTCCAGCGAGGGTGAAAATTTTTACGCAAGTGTTAAGGGTTGAAGGGCTAAACAGATTTAGGTGGATTTACTGTTTTTCTAAATTTGCTCGATACACAATATTGCATCTCTCGTTTAGACGTACCTGCAGCACTGTAAGTACTGTAGAAGTCTGTAAGATGTGAAATTTTAGTGTAAAGAGTTGGCGAGACTGACGCATAGAGTCGGATCTAATATTAAATTTGATTATTGATAAATATTAAATTATAAAACATTTTTATGTGGAAAAATAAATGGTGCAAAAATTTTGTACAGTGTTTTTGACTTTTAAAAATAAGTATGTGTGTGTGTGTGTGTGTGTGTGTGTGTGTGTGTGTGTGTGTGTGTGTGCGCGCGCGTGATACTATTTCCCACTAAATCACTAAACCCGAATACCGAAAATAATAGTAAGAAATAAATTTCGCAATTTTTTGTTATGCAATAATTTATGATTGATGTCATTTTACAAAATTTGAAATAAAAAAATTTTGGCGGTTGATAGTAAATTGAGAAAACGACAAAGATCAGGGTAAAAATTTTTTTTAAAGTAAAGTAAAAAAAAGTAAATAAAATATGACCGCGTTTAAAGGTTATTTAGAATTTTAATAGCAATTACTCCTATACCTTGAGTTATTAAGTGAAAACTATTCTTTTAACAAACCGTCATTTTGGGAAAAAAGTCTGCAAAATCTGTCACGTTTCAGCCCTTAGGTTAAACAGACTGACATTATTACCAAACAATTTTTTATATAACTCACAGAACAACAATTTTGAAGTTGAAACATAAAAAAATATCAGAAATCAGGTTGTTGTTAACTACATGTAATGTTCATTGTTATATACACGCTCGCGCACACACACACACACACACACACACACACACACACACACACACACACACACAGAGATTTCATTTGTGAAGTAAATGTCTCACTGGCCAATATTAACTATTAGAGTACAAGTTAAAATTGCCTGCTTTATTGGTTCTCAGTAATGGCAACTTTACGTTTCAAAAACAATTTACAACTTCTTAAACAAACATTTCCCAAAGTTAGAAAGTCGCAGATAGAATACCATTCACACAGATTGAATAACTTAATTCGAATCGTTTTTCTCCGAGAAAACTGCTCAAACAGTTGAAAAGTATTTCTTTATAAGTTTTGTCACGTTTTTGGTTTCACAAAAAGAAAATATTCGTTTGATGTACTGATGAAAAATTACTTTAACTGTTTTATTTCTTAGTGGAACTATTTCTTTTTATTCATAATTTTTTTAATCAACTTTTTTGTTTTCTAGGTTACACTTTGTGGTTTTAATTTGGCATTTTTTATTCTAAAATAATTGATATGAAAATTAATATTTAACAATATACTTAACACCATTTTAAGATGCGCAAAAACTACGTATTTTTTTGAAAGATTGGAAAGACCACATCTTAAAACGGTTCGACACAAATATTACCGGTCACACTTGGACAAGCTATTATCAGAAGTGATTATCTGTGTAGGTTTAATAATGTTGTCGATTGAAAATGGGCAAAACAATTAATTACTCGGTTACTAAATAATTCGTAACAATTAACACTTTCTAATTCCAGTTTCTATAGATACTTAAAATAATTTTGTCTGCAACTTTTACTGAGAAATCGTTCAAATTAATGGGACAGTTTCTGGAGGGCAGTGTGTTGTAAGTTTAGTTTTTATTTTGCAATTTAATCAAAACATTTACTAAAAATATTATCATAGTTCTTTTATTAGGTCAGTAATAAAAATGTGAAGTCTTATATGCCTTATTTTATATTTTTATAGGATTGATAAAAAAAATATTTTGTTACGTCGAAATTCTGCATTAGTTACTTACATTCCTGACGTTTAGAATACATAAAACCTAGATGTATATACTTTATATTATTGTAAACAATAAACCCAACTGTTTCATCATTTTTATTGTGATTAATATGCTTCTGAGTTATTGTAAGCATATATGGTAATGCGGGATTAATGAAAATATATTTTTGAGTTTCGTAGTTCTCCGTGATCATCCTACAATACGTTAAAAAAATTAAACTAAAGAGTTAAAAACCCTTCAAAATTATGACTTGACTGATTACTATTGGTTTAAAACTATCGGCCTTAGCTTTAAGGGTTTAAATTATTTAAGGCCTATAGTTTGTAAAAAAGTATTCTAAATACTTTAGGTTTTCTTCGTAGCTCTGCAGAGCGGAATTATCTCTAGTTTCCTTTGCCTGATCGAAGCCTTCATCCAACATCAAGGTCTTCCATTTTTTTATATCATCTTCCAATTCAGCACCCACAGTCTTAAGTGATGGTCATTAATGGCTATGTTTGGGAGAATTTTAAACGGGCCTTGAAGGAGGTTTGTATTCATATTCATACCGATAGTCAGGCAGCAACAAAAGCAACTGCGGGTCCTACAATTCAGTCCAAGCTGGTCTGAGAGTGACAGGAGAACCTCAACGCTCTGTCACTGGGTTCCGGGACACAAAAGGTTTGGGGTAATGAGTAGTCAGACCGACTGGCTGAACTGGGATCCATTTGAGTTTCTCGGACTTAAGCAGGCTTCAGGGATTTCTCTGTCGTTGGCCAGATCTGCTATTAATAATCAACACCAGCCAAGATGGGATAAACTTCATGGGCATAGTAATCGCCTCTTAAGGAGGGTTTCATATGGAGGGATTAAAGGGGCGGTAGATGTCTTGGGTAAAGTACAACTCAGGAAAATCATGGTTCTCATTACTGGGCGCTGTGGACTGAGGATGCACATGAACAGAATAAGTATGTACAAGGGAGAACCTTGTGTAGGTTGTGTAAGAAAGAGGAGAAGACTTCAGGAAACATAATGCATGATTGTGAGGCTCTTGCTAGCAGGAGGCTAGGAGCTTTTGATTTCCAGAATCCTAGGGATCTTCAACATAATCTACTCTGTGGATTGTTGAAACTTTCTAAGGCCATTAGTGTGCTAAACTAGTACTCAAGAGGTTTAGTTGCACGATAGGTGCAATGACCGCAGTACCTGGGGTTGTATTAACCTTCCTCTAGTTTAAATCTATATAAAAATGTTTGGGATTAGTGTCAGTCTGTCTGCCTAAGAACTAAAATTTGGCCGATATTGCAGGATTTTTTCCAAAAGGTCGTTTTTTTAAAGAATATTGTCACTTAATAAATCAAGATATATGAGTAATTTCTATTGCAATACTTACTAAACTTTGAACAGGTCATATTTTATTTACTTTTCTAAATTACTTTTAAAGAAGGTTATTATTGTCTTTTTTCAATTTACTATCCACTCTAATTTTATTTCAATTTTTTTTTATGACAATAGTTATGAATCATTATATAACAAAATATTGTGAACTTTATTATTCAGTATTATTTTCCATAATTGTATTTTGGTGAAAACACGCACAATTATTTTAAAATTTCCAATTAGTTTAATTATCAAGAAATTTGTGCAAAATTTAGAGCAATTTATTTTTATATAAAGAAATTTTATAATTTCATTTTTATCAATGATAAAATTTAATAGTAGATCCGACTCCACTCTACGTATCAGTCTTGCCAACTCTTTATACTGAAATTTCCCATCCTTACAGGATTTCTAGAGCTGCAGGTACGTCTAAACTTATAGAGACAATATTGTGTATCGAGCAAGTTTAGAAAAACAGTAAATCCACCTAAATCTCTTTAGCCCTTCAACCCTTAACACTTGCGTAAACATTTTCACCCTTGGCTTACTGATCTGCTTTAATGACTTTATAGGACAGTTTTTGAGTTTAATCTTTCTTTCGTTGTATACGTATGAGTTAATTGTTTAAACATTGCACAAAAGTCTTCGTTTTTAATTGAAACATTTCACTCTATTTAAAATAGATGAATTTACTATACTTTAGCCAAACGTTATCAAATCAATTTTGAGAAAATTAAATTTTTTTCAAATAATTTTGAGGAGATTTTAATTAAGACCTAATTTGAAAAATGTTTTAAATGCTAAGAAAAAAATATAACTACATTTTGTTTTTAAAGTATTACTTAATGAACCAGAAGTCATAGTAATAAAAACAATTATGACACAGCCCCAAAATAATTCGGTATTTGTCATTGTTTGTGTATACTGAAACAAATGATGGCGTTTCGAGTATATAGATTAACCCTCCTTTTCAAATACATAACAAAGTTTTTATGATTTTAATACCTTAACATAGACCTAGGTATCTAGGCTTATGTTCTAGTTGATACGTTTATGTGTTATGTTAGGCACGTCAAAAACAGAGTTTGAGTGTGCCCTATAAACATTTTGTATTCTCCAAAAAAACCTATATCCAAAAAAGCATCCATTTAAATAACACTTTTCGGATTCAGTAATCCCTTCTTAGTTGGATTTTAGTCAATTCTATGATTCGTTTCACGAAAAGGTTACAATATAAAATTAATTATCATAACATGTATATATAATTTTCTCTTAAATCACAGTTATATTATGTCAGACGAAGTTAACCAACAATAAAACGTTGCATTGAAATAACTATTCCCGCCAAATTACTCCCGGGGTAAATCCGAGATTTGGCGCGGAGCCCACGTTTTCAGCCCCATTACGTCCCACATTATACAATTTTATTTTTAACATTTAAAACCATTTTTACTGCAATATTCGTTTTATTATTCCTGTAATGTTCGTAGCCTATGATAGATGGCGTTGTTCAAGGTCGTTATATTGCTTGCAGCGTGTTGTAGTCGCTTAGCTGTTGTTGGCCTTGAAAAAGAATTATTGCTGGGTAATTTAAAGTACAGTATTCACAATCTGGAAAAAGTAAACGATAAGGTCTGTAATATTATCTTAACTGTAATAATTCAACTATTTAGATGAAGTGTATGGTTGATCATACACTTCAACCATATTTAGCATGTATTGTTTTTGTGTCATAAAATAAAAATAAAAATGTGTCCTCATTACAGAGTAGGCTATAAAATAATTTTATATGGAAAAACACTAGTAGAGAATTTGTTTTAATTGTTCTTTAAAAAACATAAGAGTGATGTGTTTTTTAAGTATTTCAAATTTTTTTGTTTAGATTCCGACTAACTGTTTCAAGGAGCGCGGTAGCGTTCCGCCCCGCTGTCACCCAAGCTGCCGCAGTGTATGTATATACCAGAAGTGACGATTAGCGGTTTATCCACAACTTAAATACAAGACCCCCCCCCAATTTATTTGGCAGAACAAATATATTACCTTAGGGGCACGACAAAGTAGTTAGAACTAAAAATTATATTTTTGAAAATTTGTAGATTCGAAACGAACAAAAACGATTTGAAAATAGCATTCTTAACCATTTTTTCTTCATCAGCAAAACGCGTCTACAGCCTAAACTATTGAACCAATTTTGATCAACGATGACTCATTTTATTCGTCATGATTATAGGATGTGGTTTTTCATAAAAATAAAAAAATACTTCTAAAAAATTATTAAATTTCAAAAACCGTTTGAAAATTTAAAAAATATTTTAATTATAAATACAGACGCTTCTACGTCCTAACTACTGGACCAATTTTCTTCAATTATCACTCAAATTATTCGTCATAATTGCAGTATTTGCCTTTTGTATATAAATTCTAAAAACAAGTACTTAAGAATTATAACGCGTATGTTAAATTAAACTGTCAAAACATTTACCATTTTTTTTAACCTTCATAAACTGAACAGCTGATTTATGAAAGTTGACTTGTTCCTTTAAATTATTAATATTTGTTTTAAATATCAACGTAGCACCGTTTTGCCTCGCCAAGTCAGCTGTTGCCACGTATACCAGTAGTTGGTAGTGCAATAATGCCAGGACGAAGTGGTAAAAATATAAAAAAAACAAACAGAATTTTGAAACTCAGTATAGTCCAAGCTGATAACAACGTTTTGGAAATGGCTTTATTTAAAATTTTCCATTTTTTTCTCGTTCTAACATTGACGCGTCTACTCCTAAACTACTAAACCGATTGTTTTTTAACATAATTTGTTTTACGAACGTAAAGGATACGAAGTCAAGTCTTAAACACTTGGACTGTTTTAATCATATGGTAGCACTGAAATAATATGTTTGCATTTACATTTTATTCAGAAGTACTAGGTAAGTTAAATTGTTATGTAGGTATCCTTCACAAAATTTGATAACGAAATGATCCCGATCTAAACACACCAGGTTTCCCGCCAAGTTTACGGTTAGAAACGCTGTTAAATAATCTTTGAATTCTATTAAAAACCATCCACCTGAATAGCGAGCAATTGGGAAGAACACAATTGTTATTTACTTTGAGTAAAGAGGGAACACCGCCCCATTACACAGAAAGCACGCCGCCACCAATTGATTGATAATGTTCAGCAACCTGCATAAATACTGAACAACGTTTTTTAACTGTAGACTTGTTGGGGAACCTTTTACCACTTTCTGGTTAGTAACTTACAGTATATTTTTATCTATGAATTTTGCTTCAAATTGTTAACCTTTTTTTTGTAATTCAGGGATTTTAAGAACATGAAAATCAATGAAAATACAAAATCGATTTTTTCACGATTACAAACTTTCATTATACTTATAGGAAGAAAGTAAGAGTACTAATATCTTCAGAAGGAATGACGATTTTTTTTACAGTTGGCAACATTGTTTTCAGCCTTTAAAAAATGGTAAGATATCATGTGCCTAAATAGCACTGCATTTACATTCGATAAAACTGTAAATTCTACAGTAACACACCCAAAAATATCCAAACTGCATTTATTCGGAAACACAATTAGAAACGAACAGAATTCAAAAACTTTATCGTTATAAATACTTTTATTTAAAAATATGTTTTATCTTTTTAGCGAAATCAATCGAAAATTAAGCTACTGGAACAGACATTATGATAAGACACAGGGTCTTGAAAAAAATGCGCTAAAAACTGCTTCACTTTAATTTTTTTAAATTCCATTGGCAAATGGAAATTAACCTGACGGCGATCAAAAATTACATGCAGATTATTGTACCCTATATTAGGCCTAATATAACCTAAATAACGGTTTTTCAAAAAGGTATAAGATTAAAAAATTATGTTTAAAATTTCCTTCCATGACGTCAGCGAAACAGCTGCGCAATTATTGAACCTAAAATGTAGAAAATGTGTCGGTGAATACAAATATCCTCTCTGCCAACACCATTGTGTAGTCTCTAACAATATGCATGCACTTCCTCCCTTTTGTACAGACACGTAAGAAAGTTAGCATTAATTATGATAAACACCTTGATATTACACAGGAAGTGGGGTGAGTTATGACGTTACAGCCACCCCTGCAAGATACATATTGTCTAACGCGAGCTGTTATAGCTCTATTAGTTTCTATTAAGGTGTTAACTTGGCAAAGGGCGTTTAATACTTATAAGGTATTAACATTTAAAATTAATTGCTTTAAGGCCGGCTTTCATTCATTAGAGTGATTAACCGATTGACAGGTTTTAATTGGATTCTTCTTTGCATATATAAATATTTTTTTTTTAAATTTTCAAATTTTTATTTATGATTAAACCTTTCTATAACAACCAAAGCATTTTTTTAATTATATTTTTTTGGTAAATTTAGATATTACTAATAGACACTTACGAACTTGCGAATTTAATGGTATAGAAAAACGAATGACATTCAACAATGTACAGCAAGACGTTGAGCACTGTTATTGCACCTCTTTATATACAATATTCAGAGTGACAAAAATATCATCCGTTAATACGTTAATAATTAATAACGGGGCGGAGTTGCGTAAAGGGGAACGAACTACGCATTAAAAACCTTACCTCTTCTTTTTAAGTAAATGCAGCAACTGAAAACGTAACGTAGCTGAGCGTAGTCAAGTGGCATCGTGTTCCACTCCGCGTAGCTTCCACTAAGCCTAGGTCAGTCTTGAAGCTGTTTCAATTTTCTCCACCACGCCTGCAAACTTACTATTTCTCGTTACCTAGGTTACAGTTTTTAAACACAGTAGTTCCCTAGAATCCGTTACAGTAGGCCTAACTATTTAGATTTAAAAGGTACAAACGCCTTCTTTAAACTAACTGAACACCTCTTCGGTTTCCGTTCTTCTTCATTCCACAAAGATACGTGTCGACTACATTTAAACAAAATATGATCAAAATCTTTAGAGTTGATTTGGAGAAATCCGATTTTCAACAGGATTTAATCACAAATATTTCCGAGTTATAGGCAAACCTGACATACAACAAAATCGATCAATTCAGTCAATTATCTTAGTTTCGATGATAGTAAACATCATCACACACACACACACACACACACACACACACACACACACACACACACAATGTAAAAATATATATATAAATATATATATATATATATATATATATATATATGTGTGTGTGTGTGTGTGTGTGTTTGTTTCTGTGTGTGTTTGTGTACTATTTATATATTTTATTATAATAAATAATACTATTATATTATTTTATATTATAATAATATTATAATAATTTAGTATTATATAAATTATATATCAATATATTTATATAACATACCACTGTTTGTGTACATATAAAAACACTTTCTGGAATGCTGAATGTATCTGGAAAAGTAAAGATCTGTCAAAATCTCAAGATAAATGTTATTCACGATAACCAAACTTCCTTTATACAGTGCTTCGTAAAATGGGAAAGTAAAAATTTTATTTCCCAATCGTTAACAACATTGAAACTAAAATAAATAATTTTCAAATGACAATGAAAATACAAAAATTAACTGTGATCGCTGTTGAATTCATTTTCAAAACAAATTTGAAAATTTAAACAAGATTATAAATTTTGGCAGACTTGAACACTACTTACAATGGTGACGTCAGAATTTCAAATTAATATTAGGTAAACAAGTTATTAGTGTTTTTTAAGGAAGCCGCTGTTTTAAAATGATTGAACAATTTTTTGTAACTTTTTTATAAAAACTGTTATATCGTAATATATGTTTGTACTAATCATTTTGAACCAAAATATGAAAGCTTAATTGTGTCTTACATGTGCTATATATTATTCCTACGTACAGAATACGCCACTGTACATGTACAAAACAGATTATATATTCACGCACCTTACAAACAGTCTAATTATTAATTTTCTCCCTCCTTAGCCCCCAGAGAGCGCGTAAATATCACGTTCATTTGCATTGTTAATTAGTAGGACAATTCGAGCGCTACCTACTGGCAAATCTGGGAATTAATTTTGTGGAAATATTCTCAGGCTGTGTCCAAACTTTGAGGACAGCAAAGTTGGTCTTGTTTACAAAAGGATTTGAGAAGACCCTAAGGCCTGCATTTTTTTTTTTTTGAAACTCGATAGACTTGAACACAATAAGAAAATTTTAGTTTAACAATTTCCTGTTCATTGAATCTTTTCAGTAAAAAAACTTATTTGGAGCAGTGTGCATTATTATTTTTCTTAAATAACAATGAAAAAATTACTTTTTTAAAATGTCCTCTAATTACTTTCATTAAATTTAGCTTATATGAATTCATTAAGCACCAAACCAAAAATTATATGTTGCTATTTTTCCAAAATTTTATTTTTTTGACAAAATACGGCCTAATTTTTATCAAAACTGGTTACATTTTCGTCTATGTTTTGGTCAAAGAATGTGGTTTTGTCGAATAATATCTGCTTAGAAATAAAAGATATTGTACAATTTTTTTTAACTGATTTCACCGTCATAATCATTAATAAAATCAGCATATGATAGCATTTTAAAGTATAAAATTAAATTTAAAATACGGTAACGAAACTATGATCACTATCAGGGTTCATTTTGTAAGATGAAAAATTAAGCTGCTGTGATTATTATTATCCTTAAAGGGTGTTTGGCGCGGTTTGCAATTTTTCGATTTGCGCATTACGTGTAAATTTAAACAATTTCAATTTTATTAGTGTTTATAGTAAGACAATATTTGCAGTAAAAACAGAATATATTATTTTGTTAAATTTAGCGTTTTATAATTTACCATTTACATTTATTCTATCTTCGTAGCTCATGAACTCAAAAGTTTTGTGTCACTTTTTAAGAACTGTGCACTTTTCTCAACAGGGCTACAAATTTAATTTGCTGTGTTTTATTAAACACACTTATATTAAATTAATTTAAACGTGTGGCCGTTTTAGTTAATAATCAGCTATCATACGATCACGTGAATCAACAATGGGCAAAGCAAACGCAAGGTCACGGTAATATTACCGTCTCATGGCGTCTCATTGAATTGCTGATGACGTCAAAGTTTATGTATTTTGCATAGAATGTCATTACCACTCCAGATATATTCAAATTTTGAGCAACAACAATTCGATTTATTTCAAATCACGTTCTAATTAGCTTGCATCTTTTACCATTATATCAGTAGGCTATTGAAGATAGATTTTTTTTCAATATTCTCTCTAGACTTAGAAAATCTAACAAAATGGCAAACGTTTTGAGTAGATAAAATGAATTTTGTGTACGAGTTTGCTGTGTAGAAGATATATTTTCCTACAGCATTAACAAAGTAACTGTTTTGCTAACCCAAAACTGTGAGCAAACTAAAACTTTGTTCACTGTGTTTTCTTTTCCTCAAGCCGCAAACACAACTAAATAAAATTTCAGTTTCAACAACTCGACTTATTCGTACAAGTTTACTGTGAGATTAATCATGTTATGTAGTATTCTCATTTTAAATAACGTTCCAAGTAATTGTATTAGTAAACTGCAATGTTTATTTAAAGCATGCATAGGTTTTAATAAACATTGCAGTGTACATATGCAAAACTGTAGGTATTTTTTTCGTGTTTCAGTTGGTAACATTTTGTTTATTTTAAGTTACCGTGTAACCTCAATGTTTTTGTTTTTTCTTGTATATTTTACACTGTGTTTGAACTGTAAATTTGTATTGTTGAATTAGTACTTTAAAATATTACTGTAGGGAAATTTTGTTTTTATTAATTTTGCATTGATTTTACCACCATACATTTATTATCTTTTTGTTATTCTAGATAATTTCCTAAAAGTTTGTTTCGATACTAACCAAACTTTAAGTTTTTTTACCTACTTCTTTGAAACAAATTTGTTTACGTTATGTGTACTTGCGTGTGTCTTCGTTATTTGTCTTAGAGTATTTTTTTCAAAAAAATAGCTGTAAAACTAACGTTTTTGTCAAAATTTCTTACGCTTATTTTGTATTTAAAGAAATACAAAATAACACGTATTGATCACTATGTTCTTCAACAATTTGTTATAGATTAAAAAAATTGAAATTATTGTTTTTTTCAAATTTAAACACATAAAAGGCATAACTCACGTTAATGCACAAAATTTTAAATTAAATCTGGTTTACGTTTTTAATGAGATCACTTTTGTAGCTCATTTTTCAATGAAAATTGTGTAGACTAAAACTTTTGTATAACTTGAGTAATTTTCTGGTTGATATACTACATGAAATACCATTATATTATTTGTTTTCTTATTTGTTTGACTCTCATGTGACTTTATTTTAGAGATTGAACAGATAAATTTTGAGAAAAATAAACGCTGACTGACTAGATTAAAAAGTTGATAAAAACACCATTAACTAAATAATAGATTTTAGTAATATTACACGAGTATTTTACTCCTTCTATTTTATATATCTCTAACAAACAAGACAGACTAATGCAGGATGGCCACCAAGCGGAGTTTCGCAGAGCAAAACGGACTACGCATTGAAAACCTAACCTATTGTTTTTAATATAAGTTCGACCCCGAAAACGTAACGGAGGTGAGCGGAGTGAAGCGGTATTGCTGGTCTCCGCTCTGGGTAGTTTCGACTCTGACTAGGTTCGGTTTTGAAGCTGATTTTAACAGTAGTTTTTTAGAATCCGTTACAGTAGTCCTAAACTAAAGCCACCTGTAAGTAAAAACGTTACGCCAGTAGAGAGAGAAAGCAAAAGCAGTTTGTGTTTCTATCTTTATCTAACACATGTTCCTTTATTGATTACAGAATGTTTATACATATAGTAATTTATACTTTAACAAGTAACCTAAACTTAAATATAATTCCCAAATAATAAATAAATTCAAATATGAAGTAGGTATAACAAAAAAAATTTCGTGTGGCACTTGGGAAAATATGAACCATTACCAATAATATTAAACGAAAGGAGTATAACATATGCAAACAGTGCTAAATATCTAGGATATGGACCTATGGTGCACCACTCTGGGGATGTACAAGAAAAAGCAATAGTAAAATTATTCAAGTTTTTCAAAATAAAGTATTGAGAACGATTGTCAACGCCCCTTGGTATGTGAGAAATGAAAACATACATAAGGACCTAGGTGTTGAATCTGTTCAGGAAGTCATTAAAAAGCTCTCGGTTAGGCATTATTGCAGGTTAGAACAGCATAATAATACAGAGATTGTCCAACTACTATGCCGCAGTGACAACATCACAAGAAGGCTGAAGAGGACCAAGCCAATTGACCTCTCCAGGCCGTAAACACATTGGGACCAGCCGTCGGACTGCACCCCAGCACACAGTGAACACAATGATAAAGAAAAATTACTAGATGGGGCACGCCTTAGTTGTAATTAATAAAAAAAAAAATATTCATTAAATAACTTGACTACATAAATTTAGTAAATACACATTTTTAAATTAACAACAATAAACGCAACCTCAATTGAAATGATATTTACAGCAACACTGTTGTGCTAAATCAGCTGTTTAGAAGTAGTCACTTCGAGTCTACGTATATACAGGAACTGTTACATATGCTGTGAGGTGTGCGTTACGGAATCAAGCGTGACGCGAAAGAAAATGTTTATACCCATGTTTTGTCAGCCGTTATCATAGACGTTTTCACTTCAAAAACATACTCTAATTTAGGATATCTCATTTTTAACTGAAAATTTCTTTAGACAGAACTAGCGCTTTATTTATGAAGAAAAAAAATACAGACTCGCGAAAGCGCAAGATGTAAAAGAGCGTCACGCTTGCAATACAAGCAAACATTAATAGTATGTTTAACGTTAGATTAGTGAGGACGAGGGATCAGCGTTAAGATAAAGAAACGGCAGTAAACGTGGCTAGAACTAACAACCTTGAGGTGCGCAGTTCACTGACCGGAGCCCTAATCACGTCGACCCTTATGCTTATTAAACTGAAGAAAGAGAATTCAAAACCAGCTGCTGTCAAACATTTTTTTTACATTAAATATTTATTTGTTTAAAATTATGTATGCTATATAAGTAAGTTCAATGATAAATAAATGATAATTAACGCAATTATACTACGTGCCTGACTCATCTGGTACAAAATTGTTCAAAACGTTTACAGTTAAATACGTGTAAATCGTGCACGTTATATTTAAATAAGTTCATTAATAAAATATTTGCATTATTAATGAACACATTTGCAATACATGTCCATTTATTTAATACAAACGATTAATTATCGAAGATAAATTCGCGTAACAGTATAATTCCGATTAAACAAAGATAGATTGAACAAGGTTATTTGTTGTTCTCTCTCTACTCACGTGACCCTCTGTTAGGTGGCTAAGTTAGCTCGCCAGTCTCTCTTTTATTATATGTACTCGGGGTTAGCCTCGCAATATTTCTCGAATTATAAGTAGTGATCATTTTTATTAATTGTCTTACAGAGCGATTTAACGCGACAATACTATTGCAATCTAGTGGTTACAATTTCCGTTAGACGCAATATATTTTGTGTTTATTTTTTTAAATAATAATATCAGAAACAGAACACGGAACGGAACATTTGTTTTTATCATTTCTAATCATCAATCATTATCATAGTGTAAAAGGGGCATTGTGTTTTATTAGGGTTCCGATAGAAGAAAAAGAATAGGACCATATAAGAACAAATATTTCAGGAACAGCTTTATGTGTTCATGCTCGTTATATCAGCGTTTCTAACCTAAGGCACTTGCTATCTGTTGATGTTAGGTTAGAGGCTAACATAATCGTAAGTACACAATTATGTTCCTGAAATATCTGTTCTTACATCTATATCTGTTCTTACTTTTTTCTATCCGAGTTCTTAAAGGTCTGGTGTTCCTTAGAATCTAAAATTAATACTTAAACTTAAAACACGTGTTTTATTGTTTATGTTATAGAGTATTTACGTTAAATTTTAATAAAATCCGACCATTAAAAAAATCGTTTTCTAAATAAAATATTCTTCCCTTCATCCCGCTTTAAGAGATGAATGCTGAAAAATTTTAGGTTAGGTTATTTGTTTTAATAGTTAGGTTAGGTTGTAGAGTATTTATGTTAAGTTTCAAAAAAATCTAAATTATTTTTTCCAAGCGCAAACTTTTATACTTCTT
Source organism: Callitettix versicolor (assembly GCA_022606455.1). NCBI lineage: Eukaryota > Metazoa > Arthropoda > Insecta > Hemiptera > Cercopidae > Callitettix > Callitettix versicolor. The sequence continues at coordinate 72,773,348 of CM040190.1, forward strand.
TTTTACTTCTATATGTGATGAATTATGGAAAATTCTGAAATAATTGTTCCATAATTTGTGTTTTACAATATTTCTGTTAGCTTTCCAAAACAAATCTGATAAATATATTTCTCTCCAATGCAAAAATGTATACCTTTTTTCATTTTTACAACTTTAGGGAATGGATTCTGGAAAATGATCAAATAAGTATTTCATTATTTATGTTTTAGAGTATTTACATAAAGTTTCAAGAAAATCCGTACAAAAACATATTTTTTCCAATAAAAACTGTTACACCCCTTTATTACCCCTTTAGGGGTAGAAAAGTCATGTCTTAGTGCACCTCTAAATGGTAGTACGAAGGTAACCTGAAAATTTCAAGTCTCTAGCTATCATATGTTCAGCTGTACGTTGGTTATGAATATGTCAGTCAGGACGTCTTCTTTTATATACCGTACTAGCATTACCCGTCGCGGCTTCGCCCACGAAACTTAAGCTGTTTCGGTAATGTAATAATTTAGAAAGATAAAAAATATATATTAATAAAAGCGTGATCATTTAAACTCAAGACTATTTTACAGTGAATATGAACAAATATTATAACCTGAATATGTTGTTTTATTGTCTTCAAACGTGTTCCATTCGAATTTAAGAAAATCTGATTAAAAATATTTTTCTCCAATACAAACGTTTATACCTTTTTTTATACTTTTGTTCTTTTGAAGTATGAATTCGGAGGGGGGGAATGGTGAATTACGTGTAGTCTATCATAATTAGTGTTTTAGAACATTTTGTTTACTTTTAAGAAAATTAAATATAAAATATTTTTCTCCAATGCAAATACTCTTTTTTCTCCAATGATACCTCTTTTTTACATTTTTATTCTTTTAGGGAATGAATTCGGAAAAATATTGAAATATGTGTTTCATTATTTGCGTTTCATAGCATTTTTTGCTGGAATATTCGATCCAAAACAAATATTTTTTCAATGCAAAATAGTATACCCCTTTTTTACATTTTCTACCCCCTTTCAATCTCTTTAGGGGATGAGTTTTGTGAAATGGTGAAAAATATATTTCATTACTTATATTTAAGAGTAACTGTGTTACTTTTCAAGAAGATCAGATGAAAAACATATTTTTCCAATAAAAATGGTTGTACCTCATTTTTACCTCTTTTGGAAATCGTTCATTCATCTGGAAAATCGTTTTTCAACACACCCCTACATGTGGTAGTAACCTTGAAAATTTCAAATTTTTAGTCTCGGCCATTCGATGATTATTAAATGGAATGGGTAAGTAATTTAATGGCGTTAAAATTAAATTTTTGCAAAATTCCTTCTCAGTGCAGCTCGACATTGTTGTAAGAAGGTACCCTAAAAATTTCAATTCTCTAGCTTTAATAGTCTTGGCTGTACGTTGATTATTAAATTTGGACTGGGTAAGTAATTTAATGGCGTTAAAATCAAATTTTTGCAAAATTCCTTCTCAGTGCATCTCGACATTGCTGTACGAAAGTACCCTGAAAATTTCAAATCTCTAGCTATAATAGTCTCGACTCTACGTTGCTTAATAAAATTGGACTGGGTAAGTAGTTTAATGGCGTCAAATTTTTTGCAAAATCCTTTCTTAGTGCACGCCTATATGGTAACACAAATGTACCCTGAAAATTTCAAGTCGCTAGCTAAAATAGTTTTGGCTCTGCATTGATTATGAATCAGTCAGTCAGGACTTCTTCTTTTATATATTAAGATTAAGATATTTACAAAAGTATAGTTCATGAAATAATCTTGAAGTAACTGTACAGAATTTCCATAAAAAAACATCTGTTTTCAAACCTAATAAAAAAATTGTACTCAACAGATAGCAGACCTACTAGGCCCCGCCCACCAAGGCTTTGTTATATCTATTTAATCTCTTTGAATGTAATGAGATTGAATGTAGGCTATTTCCAATTGTATTTCTTAATTTTGTGTGCCTGTGCTAAAGTGTATTTAGCAGTGGTTTTTAATGTTTTTTTTCTAAACCTTACCATGTTGCTTTGTTTGTTTTTAGGAAATAGTAAATTTTACAATTCAAATTTTAGGTTATGAATAAAAGGTGAGAGTAAATTTCAATTTATCATGCTTAATAATAATAACCAATTTACAATAATCAAAAAAACATAATAATAACTAAGATAAATTATAATTATAAATTAGCCTACTGCTCCTAGTAAATAAATTGTGTTAAAAAAATCATTTGTTAAGCCTAAATTAAGGCACTTTCGTAAAGTAAAGTAATTAGATGTAGGCCTAATTATATTGAACGGTAATTGAACTGCAAATAAATAATGTGATTTGTCAATGCATAAACATTTACTTGTTCAATCTGTAGGCTATTACAGACAGTCTGAATTTATATTATAGATGTATCACGTAATTTTCAGATTTTCGTTAAGAAAAATGACTAGCCTACTACGTTTTCCTGCTTTTAAGAGATTTTAAATATATTTAGGAACTAATTTTAAAACAGTTTAAGACGTTTTTAAGAAAATTTGTTTAGAAGTGTATTTTGATAAATTTATTTGGTTATTTCAACCAAATAATGCGTAAAACAAAACGGTCGATAAATAAATACAAGTTTAGAAACCAGTAAACCGAGAATGCCTCCGAGATTGTTGACAAAACAAAATTCGAATTTGTCCCTTGAGATTGCTCTCTCTTTCTCTCCATACTGTGAACACCCTTCGACATCTCTTATCCTTTTCACGGAGAAAATTCAATTTTCTTACAAAGGTAAGCCCCTTTGTTATCGCTAAATAATATTTCGGGAGATAGAATCCAGTTGATAGGCGCCATCTTGAAACTTACTTAGAGGTTATTGAATCCGGGAACGCTTAACGGAAGTGAATTTATCCGTTTCGCTTGTCATCCCGCTGCAATGTTGCCAGTGTGAACCTTTTTGGAAACATTGTTACTATGGACTGAAAATACATGTAATAGATCTGTCAGAAACATGTTTATAAAGATATGTGTTTTGTTTATTGGTACTCAATCGAACTTTATAATTATTTACGCATTGTAAGCTAGCCTACTTGTGACACTCCAGAAATTTTCTAACTATAAGAAATAGGCTTTAAATTACCCTAATTTCTCAAGATCCGTTCATCTGATTTTACTCAGATTTTGGCCAAATATAAGGGTTTATAAGGCAAATAAGTGTATTAAATTTTAAAGTGTACTAATTTTTATTCTATAGGCTATTCAAGTGAATCTATTTTTTTAAATATTTAATTTCGAGAATTTTTTTAAAGAAGTTTCATCCTTCCTTCAACAATAAAATTGATTGAGCAACAACAACAACAAAATTGATCATCAGACATTGTTGATCAAATTTTGCTCATGATCAGTTTCTCAATGAATATGCTAGATTCTTATACCCTGTAGCCATCCATTTATTCAATGGATATAAAAAAATGGCTATTATATGTTATTAAAATTTAAGTCATAGGTTAAGTAAACTCACGCTGAAATCAGTGTATTAAATTAGAAATAAATTTAAAATTATTGTAAAATCGACATTAAATCCTGACTTTCCATTGAATTTTAAGTTTACTTTTAACCTTAAAAGTCATCTAGTTAACATTTAATAAACAAATTTATGTAACTCCATAAATTACCAAATTTCAGTAAAATCTGATAAGCTGATCTTTTGCTAGTTTATCGACGGCTTTTAATTTTTTGCGAATTTTGTTTTACAACCACGATCAAAATTTGATCAAAATCGTTCACGAAACTTTGTCCAATTTCTCATTTTTATGTAGTCGATCGATTTAGATAAGTGCAGCGCTTGTAGTGTTTTATTAATTAAATAAATAATACGTGACAAGCCTTATGCACAACTTAAGTGTTTGTAGTACGTCTAAAGATAGCGCCACTTAGTGATCACGCTTGGCACTAATTTATAAATTCGTTCATTTTTCGATCCCGCATTCGTGTGCAGCGTGATTTCGAACAATGGTCGCTCGGGCTCGTACGTTCGACGCGTTCCACTCAACAAGAATTGTACCTTTTAATTGGATGAGAGGTTTTCAAAATGTCCGCCATTACATTCCCGGTCACGATTCTTTGCGCGAACATTAAGACTGTAGTCACGTATTTCCGTGTACCGCTTTGTACAGCTGTTCTTTGTGTAATGAAACTTTACTGGGCTTTTGGAAAACAGAAACACTCGAAAACGTCTGTACTGATTGTGCAATTTGTGAAAACTGTCGTGTCGGCTCTCATTTCAATCTGTGTAATCGACGTCCCTCTTAAACGGACCTTGAATACTGCATTAATGGATTGAAACCGTTATTTCTTTGGTTATTATTATATTTTTAGAGACTATACAACAAACATGTTTGACATATTATTGCTAATTTTACATAATATTGGAATAATATAGCATTTTTTTAAAACGCACATACATTACGCCAATGAAGGCGAGGGTTCGGCGTTTACCACGGAAATGGTAAAGTTTACGGCACAGTCCCGAACCTACGACCTCGAAATATGTTCAGTGACGCAGCAAACCACCACGATAATCGAGCCCCTCTGATTTCTTTTCGAATCTTATAAATCTTTCGCACTTTAACAACTGTGATACTCTATGCCTATTTCATGACACAACCAATTCTACAAAATTGTTATTTTTATGAAATAAACGCTTTAATTTGATACCTTAAAAAGCTATAATTCGTTAATAAATACATGGCATACAATTTGGTTTTGAAATTCATAAATTATTTTTTCTAAATTCCGTCAATATATTTTTTAGTTTCACCACAATACATTCAATTTTCTTCCTCACTCATAATATTACTAATATTACATTGTTTATTTTAAATACATCGTCTTTAAATTCGTTAAATATTTTTAAAGGATTTGAAATAGAGTCCCGTTCTAGTCATTATTTTTTCTTTCTTACGTATGAAATCATTAATTTTCTCAAATTTGGACAAATTTCATTATTATGTAAATCTTTAAATTCGTATTTATTTTTGAACTTACCCAACGAAAACGATCCTTAGGCGTCACAGCCCACAAAACTCTTTGCTGTGTTTTCTTCCTTACTATAAGAAGAAAGAAAACACGATAAGTCTCTTTTGTGTTCGTGGAAAATGATTTTGACATTTTGATGTTGAGTTTATTTCGATAAAGTCTGGTATGTATAGGTAAGCTTTATCCATACTTTGTCCTCCTTGTTAGGCTCTATCAGTTTTGCACCGGCAGTGCCGAAAGACCCAAATTCCGTCCCAAAATTCTGGTTCAGTAGCTGTTTACAATATCCAAAATATTTACATATTTTCCAAATTTCTATTAATCGGATCATCAGAATTTGTTTAGGTTTTTGTTATATTTGAATATATACAACTGAAGTTATTTAAGAAGGGTTATTTTTGTAACCCTGACCGCCGTCACTTTTTTCTATTTGCTCTTAAAACGTAAATTTCCATGATTTCAAAATTCTTGTATTGTTTTTAGATTTCACAAAGTACGATATATATATATATATATTTATTTATTTATTTATTTATTTATATTTATATTATACATTTTCACAGTTACCACTTTAGGTGCTAAAATATAAGGTTTTACGCCACGTTGGGTGACAAAATATAAAATATTAAGTTAATTAGTTATTGCAGAAACTGTTAATGTTAAACAAGTATGGAATACATGGTTTAATTAACAAAATATTCAATACACTACAAACAATTCCTTTAATTACAAATTGGTTCAAATTAAATTAACTGTTATTACAATGCGAAAAATTAATTCATAAATTACCTCAGGGTGGTTCTTTGATACTACAAATTGGAACTAACCAGGTTATTACTATTGTTCAATTTAACTTCTTACCGAAAAAATACAATGTAAATTACCAAAATTGTTACCGAGAGCGTTTAATGGTGAAGAGTTACAAGAATGGTAGAGACGTTTGTCCCGATGATGTCCACAAGTCCAGAGCGAAGTTGGATTTAGTCAAGATTTCGACGATAAATTATTACACTTGACGATAATTACACTCTATTTATTCAGTATGCTTAATGAATGAAATTGTTGAATTCGTAAAATTTTATTTAAATTTACACTAGCAACTTTTTACCGCATTACCACTCAATTCCACGAAAGTTTGGTGTAAATTGTAAACACTTTAAAAGAACTCTTGGTTCTAGATCATTAATTAATATTAAAAAAACTACGATAAAAAACACCTTCAGTAACATTTATTAAATTTATTTAATACTTTATGACAAAAAAAACAAATTTGCTTGGATATACTGACTGCGACCTTTATGTAACTCAACTTATAAAAATATAAACAAAAAAAATTTTAAAGAAATTTTTTTTAAATGGACTAAAAAGTATAAAATAAACTCTCATAAATTCATCAATCTATCGAGATTTATAAACCTATACATATTTATAATCACACATAGATTGTCTTAAAAATGTGTGACAGTGAATTTTTATAGATATTAAAATATTTGTACAATTAAAAACAAAAACGTATGGCGTATGAAATTAGGTAACTACTATTATCTATTAGCCTATTACCGCCCTATGCTTTTTGTTTTTAATTGTACAAGTATTTTAATACCTATAAAAATTCACTGTCTCAAATTTTTAAGACAATCTGTGTGTAATTATGAATCTGTATAAGTTTATAAATCTCGATAGCTTGATGGATTTATGAGAATTTATTGTATACTTTTTATTCCATTTTAAAAAGAGTTTTTTTTTATTTATATAATTATTTTTTACTTTTAAGTCTTGTTAATTATTTTTAAAATACAAAAAAGCAGATGGAATGTCGTTATCGTACATTTTTTATTTACTGTAAACTTTGAATTTGCAAAGGTAAAATTAGAATATTAGCGTATTCTAATTGATAAATAATTTATAAATAAGGCAATATTATTGTATTGTCATCGAGTTTAGAGCTGTATACAAAATTTCAAACCTCTAGCTCATCGGGAAGTTATTTTAAAATCGATTGCAATTTTCACCCGGACAAAACCCATAGTGACTAAATAAAAACATGATAATAAAGAAGTTTGGTTGTGAAGCGACATATATTAACTGTACGGATTCCCCTTCTGCGGAAGCTGCTGTTCGTTTTTATATGAACTCAGCTCGATAGTACCTAAATTTCTTTATCCAGTAATGGGTAATGCGTGGATAGTGTCCAAACCAATGAGCTTTAGAAATCTTTTTTAAATCTACACTGCTTTTGCCTTTAATATATTGCCGGTTGATACTTTTTTACGTTTTGCGTAAGTGACTCCACTTGGAGTGTTTCCCTATATATAATAGATTGTAAAACCTATCTTGTTTCTTTTCTTTGAGTAACAGCATCCTGCAGTTAATTTTTATTGGAGTGTTCCGCTTTCAGTGCCCTTACTAACTGACAATTTCACACATATTTTGAATTTTTAAAGCTGAACTATTAGTTACATTTTATATTTGTTGTAATATATACGTTTAAACTTTAACAAAATATGACCATCTATTATGGGTAAATAACGCACGTATTTTAAAAGCTTTTCATTTCAGTACAAGATTTACTTCAGTCTGTCACCAAGTTTTGTTATTTCCCCTACGTTCACTCTTTCCGGTTTAAATTTTATCTGCAAACATAAAATAAATTAAATAAAGTGGGTAACTGTCGACTGTGAAATGTTGAATAAATTTTTAAAATCAAGTGCTCGCGTAAACAGCCAAACGGTCCGTTACACAAAATGAAAGATTTAATAAACACACAGTTTCCTGTGACATAACCGCTGTCAAGAGCGCACGGGCGAGCTCACACACACACACACACACACACACACCACACAAGCTAGTTGGTGTAACGTCGGGAAAAAAAGGAATGCGTGAGCTTGCAATAAAGCTTAATTAACCTCTTGCATTAGAGGATGATGTTTTATTCATTGCAAAGGATTTCGGTTGCAATCAATGTTTTACTGAGCCTTCAGTGTTTAATCCAGTGTGGCTTTTGTTTAAGTTTATTATACGCTGCCACAAACACTGGGTTCTGCGAAAATGTAAACGAACTTTTCGTCGAAAGGCTTTGTGACTATACAACCAACTGTCATCCCGTAATAATTATCATAAGTAAAAACATTATCTGTTTGTGTCTTCACTTGGAGCATTTGCATTGGTAAATTAACTGCCATCATAGTAACATCCAAACCAAGAACCTTGAAAACACCAATTCTGAACTCTCGGTCACTTTTTGAGGAGACTAAACGTACTTCGCTGTACACTAAAGTAATTGACCAAATTCGATTAAATTTTACATTTCATTTCACGGATCATTTTTTTTTAATTAAGATCATTTTGATAAAAAAAATCTTGAAAATTGGATTTTTTCGAAACTGTTGCTGGCGGTTTTGATCTTTTTCAAACCTAGTATATAAACATAACAAACGGGTCTTTACATTCGCAAAATTCTGTATCAAAAACTGCAAAATCCATCTAATTTCTAAAAATCGTGTATCTTCGTTGTTTAGCTGAAGTTTTGCTCATCAGCAAATTCCAAATAAAAGATTTTTAGAGTCTTTAAAAGTATATAAAAACACAAATACCCTGAATATCAGACAGTTTTTGTCTATTTACTCTCTTACCTTTTTTCATATTTGGCAAAATAAAATAGAGTTGTGCATCTTCATGCATTACCAATATTTTTTGACTTTTTGAAAGTAGGCTTTACTCCGGTTGTTAGCTTTCTAAACAACAAACGTTTGTTTAAAAAAATTCAATAGCCTACATAAAAGTTTTTATAATGATTTTGTGTAATATATTTTTTAATTTATTGAATTTATATTGAAAATTGATAATTCTAATTTCTCACTAGATATTGCAAAAATTCGAACAAACAACTATCGTAAAGTAACGTAGTAATTTAACTTGAATGTTATATGAGCGTTCATTAAACTTCAAAATCGGCCTTAACGATTTCGGTTAAATTAAACACAGATCAAGGCTTTACGGGACTAACAAAATATGTTTTGCAATATCTCCATAAAAAAGAGTCATCAGAGACATAGCTCATTTGTCATAAGATTTCCAACAATAAAAATCGTTAATGGAGAGAATCTGAAAGGCCTAATTACTTTAAAAGATTTTGAACATTTTTTGAACACTGTTTTTGTTTTTAAATTAGAAAAATTCTGGAGTAAATCATAAGGCTAAGTAATAAATAAATTTAATTTAAATATATACAATATTAAAAATTAATATTAATACATATTTATTTAATTAATTTATTTAAAAATACCCTTTCAATCTGGTGGTGTGTAGTAATGGTGAGATGACTATACAACCTGATGATGAGTATAAGAAAAAATTCATAGGGCTTTAATCAAATTTGCCAATAATTAAAAACCAGTAAATGATACTTGGCTTTTATATATTAAGGTTACCAAATAAAATACAATTAATGAATTTCTTGTTGATTAACTTATTTTCGTTTTAAACAATGACAGTAAACATAAATTCATTTGAAATAGTATTATCCAAGAAGTAGTTTTGTGACTAACATTACGTTTTATATTGGTTGAGAGCATGTGTGCGTGCGTACGTTTGTAGCCGCCATTTTTAAACTTTTGCCGGTTTTTATTATATACTTTCTGTCAAATGAACAAATAGAAAGTTCAACAGCCATTTTGAAATTGGATAACTGATACAGTGTTTACTGGCTTTATCTGCGTCAGAATGAAAAATGCATTTGTATTTAAAAATAATAATATATCTATATTTCAACAATTGTTTTAATTACATTATGCAATTTATTTTTTCTTTGTATTTTTGTATAATGTTAACTTGAAAAAATAACAAGTATTGTATTTTTTTTACAAGTTATTAAGTATAAAAATTGTACTTTATTATAAATTAATAAAAAACTTGTACAGTTTAACTAAAGTTTAAATTATGTTCAAGAAATATCATCATTCGTGTGCTTTATTATGAGAAATTCGTTTATTCAAAAGAGATAGCAGCACTTTACAGTGAATCTTAAAAAACAATCTGCCTTTTGCTTAGTTATTTTAAGGTTAGTGAATTTTTTTGTAGGTAGCAGCACACTACAGATCATTATTTCTTGCTGCTATTTTATTGCTACAACTTCTCTATTTAGCCCCAAGTTTAATTTAACTTGTACAGTATCGCCAAATAAATTAATTAATATTTCATTATATATTTTGTAATGTATAATTCCTGTCAATTTTTATTGGCTAATTGTTGCAAAAATCTTCATCCTAAAATAAAAATTATATTCGAAATTATATTTCGAATCATTAAGAAAAAACAAATTGTTGGGATTTTTCATTTTCCTTGAATATGCTCTTTCGTTAACTGTATTGCAATACATACTGTACGTATACAATACAATAGATACATCTTCATCAAGTAAATCATACATAGGCTACACACATATACATAAATCTGCATATATGTGTACATAATACATTGCGATCTGGTGGAGATTTAAACAACTATTTGAACAGATAATAAAATTTATAACAAACATTAATTTTATTTTACTGCATAATATGACCTCTATCAGACTTGTCATAATATTTAAAATTATTACCACACTGTAGAAATGAGATAGCCTGATAATTCTATTTTATGTAGTAATGAAAGAAAAATATTTTTTGTTAAATTAGGTACAATAATAAAGTAACAATTTTCGGAACAAGATATTTTTTTTTTTTCTTTACAAAATTTTGTCTTTTAAATTAATAAAATTTTATGCATTGTTATTTTGGTGACATACAAATTGGATATAGTATACTGACATTTTAAAAATACAATTTGTTTTTTCTTGGTCCTTCCAGAACGGATAATGATAATCTTCCAGTTATGATTTAATTTATGGACACATTTGTAGAAACTCGAAAATCGTATTTGTGACAGCTGGTTGCCACGAATGTTGAATAGATATTGGCATAAACTTTCATTATTTTTCTGTTCTTAACTACGTAATTGAGGTTTTAAATTACTTCCAAAAAAATGTCGCTTATTTGGACAGGAATGCATCCACTTCTGACATCAAGTTTGAAGACGTGTTACACCAAAATATATTCCTAAACCATTTTGTTGTAAGACCTAATCGTCGACTTTTTCACTTAAATTTAATAAACTTATTTAAATTATGAATCTAAAATATAGTCGATATAATAAAAATCTGATAAGATGTTTTTGATAAATTAAAATCGATGAGGACATAACAAAATTAATGAAGGCACGTTTTCAGTTTTCGGTCATAACTCTCGATTTGAATTTTTGAATTAAAATATCATATGAATAGTGTAAATTATATTTATTTATCAGATACTTTAAATCGAACAAATATAACGTTTATTGGTAGAATACACTATTTCAACGATAAAAACATTCTGTGTTTAGTGGTTATTTATGTTTTAGTTTATAAACATTCCGCTAGGTGGTAGAAGAATCTGTAATTTAAATTAATTTAAAATCTGATAATGACTACAATATAAATGCTGTAATGTAAATAACATGAAATGTGTTCAATGCCTAAAATTTCGGGGTTGAATCTTGCTCATTACTTTAGCAGTTGCAAGATTTGTAAAACATTTTATTTCAGATACAATAAATGGTTTCCAATTGATAGAGAATCTCTTATATCCGTACTAGAAGAACTAAATTTGGATAAGAAAACAACTAATATCATAAAAGCAACTATAACAAATACAGTTTCGAAAGTTAAATTTATGGGTGAACTATCGAATTCAGAAGGTGGTCAGGGAATGGAAGAAAAATATAAAAAGTGGAATAGGATTGTGTTACAAAAAGAAGAATCTCAGAATTAGCTGTATTGCATTTGCAGATGATATGGCCTTGTTTGCTGAAACAATGGAGGAAGCAAGGGAGCAGATTCTTGAATTAAAGAAATAAGCAGCTAAAATAGGTCTAAACATATCGTTTGAAAAGACCAAAATCATGACAAACAACAAATACCCAAATAAATACCTTAAAATCCAAGAACAGAAAATAGAAATTGTAAAAGAGTTCAAATATCTTGGTGAATGGATTAGTTGGAATGCAGATGAGGGCAAGGCAATGGAATCCAGGAAAAACAAACTTGAATTGGCCTTCCAATTGACGAAAGAAACATACAATAAGAAATCCCTTTCATGGGGGTCCAAAATTAAACATTATAAAATAGTGATCAAGCCGGAAGCACTGTACGCAGCAGAAACATTAACCATGAATCGCATAGGCCAGATAGAAAAGCTTGAAATAACGGAAAGGAAAATCTTAAGAAAAATTATAGGAACAAAATTTCAGGATAATAAGGTAGTATATATATAAGAAATGAAGCTCTCTATAAGAAAATTGAAAAACTGTCAGATACTATGAGAAAAAGGAGAATAAATTTTTACGGCCATCTTCTTAGAATGGACTCCAATAGATTGACGAAACGGGTGTTTGATTTTTTCCATAATCGTAAAACAAAACCGAACTGGTTTAAAGAAATTGAAAAAGACCTAATAGAATTAAAAATTACAGAAAATTCACTGCTTGACCAAACTGCTAAGATAAGTACCAAAGACGAAAGAATAAGATTCCAAGATAAAACCAAAATAAGACCTAAACCTGTCATTTCGGAAGAGGAGAGGAAAAGAAGATCGGAAAGAATGAAGAGCTACTGGGAACAAAGAAAAGTACAGCACGCAAGAAATGATTGATTCAGCGTACCCCAAAGAGGGTGAAACGAAAAGAAGAAGAAATGGTTTCCAAAATTTGATAAAACACATTTTTTTCTAAATATTTTTTTAACGAATGTCCTAAATATTGTAATTTGAATTAATTTAGAATTATATGCAATTCAAAAAAAAAAATCAATGATTTAAGATACAGTGATTTTCTTATCGAAAGTTTTTAAAAAGAGCTTAAGCTATTCGCTTTCTATTTTTCTATAAAGTTCTACGAGTCAATTGTTTCCACATTAATTTCGTAAAATCGATCCATCAGGTTTTGTTTATATTTCGGTGACACATAAAAATGTATAACTAAAAACAGTACACCAAATTTGAAACTCTACGGTTAGAGGAAGATCAATACAAAATGCAATAATACAATTCTAAGATGATGGGGTTTATTTTTATATACTGTCAAACAGAAATTGTTTATGTTTCATGTATGAAATTGATAAAAATTTGATAAACCTATTTTGAAAAGTAGGCACGTTTTCCGGTTTTTCTTCGATTGGTCTCAAACCAGATTGTCGAGGGACTTCTGTCAAACACATCATAACATTTAAAATTATTACCACACCTTACAAATGTGGTAGCCTGATAATTTTATTTTATGTAGTAATTTTTTTGTTAAATTAGGTACAATAATGAAGTAACAATATTCAGAACAAGTTATACCTTTTTTTGTAACTGTAACTAACAAACGTTTGTGCACTGCTGTTTTGGTGAAAACTCAAATTTTGTATAGTATACACAATTTATGTTTGTTATAAAATAAAAATTATAAACATTTTTATTTTGAAATAAGCATAAAGAGTTCATAATGTTTTGTGAACTCAATTTTTTGGACATTTTCCCGCCAGTATTTGAACAAATTTTGATCAAAATCGTTAAAACCAAATTTCATAAAAATCTACTTTTATTAGATTTTAATACCTGTACTAGAAATGCCACTAAAACGAAAATGACATTGTTTCCAATGTTTTGTGTATGAAACTCGTGGTAGCAAAATTCGTTCCAAAATTGTTGAATTTTGAACAAAAATAGCGACGAATGGAAGTTGCTCAGGAGTCACTAAATGAAGTCAACGACGATGCAGAATTACTGAAACGTATTATAACAGGTGACGAAACATGGGTTTACGGATATGACGTCGAAACTAAGGCTCAATCATCCCAGTGGAAGCATTCTGGCTCGCCAAGACCGAAAAAGGCTCGACAAGTGCGGTCGAATGTGAAAGTTATGCTCACTGTGTTCTTCGATATTTATGGCATAGTGCATCATGAATTCCTGCTACCAGGTGAAACGGTCAATAAGGAGTACTTCCTACAAGTTCAACGCCGTTTGTTTGAAGCAATCCGGAAAAAAAACGCCCGGATCTGTGGAAAAACAATTCATGGATTTTGCACCACGATAATGCACCAGCGCACACTCCATTGCTTATTCGTGATTTTTTGGCCAAAAACAGTACTGTAACGATGCCCCAGCCTCCATATTCGCCAGACATGGCTCCGTGTGACTTTTTCCTATTTCCAAAAATAAAGAGAACCTTAAAGGTCCGTCGTTTTACAGAGGTAGATGACATTAAAAGCGCATCGCTGAAAGAACTAAAGGCTATCTCAAAGATCGAGTTTGAGAAGTGTTTTGAGGATTGAAAGAAGCGCAGGCACAAGTGCATAATCTCCAATGGGGACTATTTTGAAGGCAACAACATCAATGTAGAAGAATAAATAAATATTTTGTTCAAAAAATTAAAATTCTCGTTACTTTCTGAACACACCTCGTATGTTAAATTCAAATATAGTTGCGAGATGTGCCGAACCACCACTTACTTGTGTCTAAAATGAGTCAAATTGAAAATTGAAAATTCGATTAATGTAACGAAACCGCTTACTTGGTTTTTTGCATAACTGTTACGCAAATGAAAACTAATTTTCTTGACCATAAAACGAGTGAGTATATTAAGACAAAATGTCTGCAGATTTATTTATTTGTTGGCGTGAAACGTCTTTAGGCGGGTTTAAGGAAACTCTTGATAACACGAATAATATGTAAAAAATATTTCTCTTGATGTGTACACATTATTTGCTGCACTAATAATCTTGAAGTGAATTTTAAGTACACCAATGAACTGATTGTTTCCATGAGCATTATTGGCTCAGTGCTATAATTTCTGCTTATAAAACTAAGTGTGATGAGTTCAAAACCCGTTGCTGTGACTATATTTTTTTATATTTAAAATTTATTTGTTTAAAATTATATATACTAGAAGTTCAAAGAACAGCAGATCTCGCAGTGTATCCTTATCCATTGATACACAAAGTGCTGCACGACAGCGCTCATAACGTTTTCCGCCAATTTAACCGGTAACCGTAATATTCACAAAAAAGTTACTGGACCAACTTTATTGGAAATTTATTAATGCTCTTTCTTCATGAAGTGTTCAAAATTATGACAGATCTTGCCGTTCAGTCAGTATTACAGGAAATAACTAGTAACTACATTCTCAACGTTGAATCAGAGCGGAAGTGAATGGAAAAAATCTTACACATTCTTCGTTCGTGCTTTATACAAGATACTTCCTTGCCAGATTTCAAAACAATCGATGCGTTTGGCTAAAACCGCGTACACTTGTTATTGTAAACCAGAAGCCTCCATCTTGAAATGGAAGTGAATGGGGACAAATCTTACACATAAGTCGTTCGGGTATCTCCGTAGCCTACCATTTTTCAAAATATTTGCGTAACAAACACATAAACCAATTTGCCAACTGTCGAGTTGAAACGGAGATCTCGCTACGCTCGGTAAATTTCAGTAATAAATAATTATACTACATTCCCCGACCCATCTAGCAACAATATTTTTTCAGAACCGTTTTTAATAAATATTTAAATTGTTAACAAACACCGTTGTACTACATGCCCGATCCAGCTTTTACAATCACTACAGCATTAACAGTTGGATATTAGTACAAGATTGATGGTTAATATTTTGGTGTTGTAAAATCACCATTTTATTTATATTGATGATTTATATCTGCGTGTTGTTAAGTAACCATTTTCTTTATATTGATGGTTATGTTTGGATGTTGACAATTAACCATTTTCTTTATATTGATGGTTTATATTTGGGTGTTAAAAAGTATCCATTTTCTTTATATTGATGGTTTTAATTTGGTTGTTAATAAGTATCCATTTTCTTTATATTGATGGTTATGTTTGGGTGTTAAAAAGTATCCATTTTCTTTATATTGATGGTTACAATTTGGTGTTAATAAGTATCCATTTTCTTTATATTGATGGTTATGTTTGGGTGTTAAAAAGTATCCATTTTCTTTATATTGATGGTTACAATTTGGTGTTAATAAGTATCCATTTTCTTTATATTGATGGTTATGTTTAGGTGTTAAAAAGTATCCATTTTCTTTATATTGATGGTTTTAATTTGGTTGTTAATAAGTATCCATTTTCTTTATATTGATGGTTATGTTTGGGTGTTAATAAGTATCCATTTTCTTTATACTGATGGTTACAATTTGGTGTTAATAAGTATCCATTTTCTTTATATTGATGGCTTATATTTGGGTGTTAATAAGTATCCATTTTCTTTATATTGATTATGTTTGGGTGTTAATAAGTATCCATTTTCTTTATATTGATGGTTTTAATTTGTTTGTTAATAAGTATCCATTTTCTTTATATTGATGGTTATGTTTGGGAGTTAATAAGTATCCATTTTCTTTATATTGATGGTTATGTTTGGATGTTAATAAGTATCCATTTTCTTTATACTGATGGTTACAATTTGGTGTTAATAAGTATCCATTTTCTTTATATTGATGGTTTTTGTTAATAAGTATCCATTTTCTTTATATTGATGGTTATGTTTGGGTGTTAATAAGTATCCATTTTCTTTATATTGATGGTTTTAATTTGGTTGTTAATAAGTATCCATTTTCTTTATATTGATGGTTATGTTTGGGTGTTAATAAGTATCCATTTTCTTTATATTGATGGATGTTAATAAGTATCCATTTTCTTTTATTGATTTTGTTGTTAATAAGTATCCATTTTCTTTATATTGATGGTTATGTTTGGATGTTAATAAGTATCCATTTTCTTTATATTGATGGTTTTAATTTGGTTGTTAATAAGTATCCATTTTCTTTATATTGATGGTTATGTTTGGGTGTTAATAAGTATCCATTTTCTTTATATTGATGGTTTTAATTTGGTTGTTAATAAGTATCCATTTTCTTTATATTGATGGTTATGTTTGGATGTTAACAAGTATCCATTTTCTTTATATTGATGGTTTTAATTTGGTTGTTAATAAGTATCCATTTTCTTTATAATGATGGTTATGTTTGGGTGTTAAAAAGTATCCATTTTCTTTATATTGATGGTTACAATTTGGTGTTAATAAGTATCCATTTTCTTTATATTGATGGTTACAATTTCGTGTTAATAAGTATCCATTTTCTTTATATTGATGGTTATGTTTGGGTGTTAAAAAGTATCCATTTTCTTTATATTGATGGTTTTAATTTGGTTGTTAATAAGTATCCATTTTCTTTATATTGATGGTTATGTTTGGGTGTTAAAAAGTATCCATTTTCTTTATATTGATGGTTATGTTTGGGTGTTAAAAAGTATCCATTTTCTTTATATTGATGGTTTTAATTTGGTTGTTAATAAGTATCCATTTTCTTTATATTGATGGTTACAATTTGGTGTTAATAAGTATCCATTTTCTTTATATTGATGGTTATGTTTGGGTGTTAAAATAAGTATCCATTTTCTTTATATTGATGGTTATTTTGGTTGTTTAAGTATCCATTTTTGTTAATAAGTATCCATTTTCTTTATATTGATGGTTATGTTTGGGTGTTAATAAGTATCCATTTTCTTTATATTGATGGTTATGTTTGGGTGTTAAAAAGTATCCATTTTCTTTATATTAATGGTTTTAATTTGGTTGTTAATAAGTATCCATTTTCTTTATATTGATGGTTACAATTTGGTGTTAATAAGTATCCATTTTCTTTAAATTGATGGTTATGTTTGGGTGTTAAAAAGTATCCATTTTCTTTATATTGATGGTTACAATTTGGTGTTAATAAGTATCCATTTTCTTTATATTGATGGTTATGTTTGGTTGTTAATAAGTATCCATTTTCTTTATATTGATGGTTATGTTTGGGTGTTAAAAAGTATCCATTTTCTTTATATTGATGGTTATGTTTGGGTGTTAAAAAGTATCCATTTTCTTTATATTGATGGTTACAATTTGGTGTTCATAAGTATCCATTTTCTCTATATTGATGGTTATGTTTGGGTGTTAAAAAGTATCCATTTTCTTTATATTGATGGTTTTAATTTGGTTGTTAATAAGTATCCATTTTCTTTATATTGATGGTTATGTTTGGGTGTTAAAAAGTATCCATTTTCTTTATATTGATGGTTTTAATTTGGTTGTTAATAAGTATCCATTTTCTTTATATTGATGGTTATGTTTGGGTGTTAAAAAGTATCCATTTTCTTTATATTGATGGTTACAATTTGGTGTTAATAAGTATCCATTTTCTTTAAATTGATGGTTATGTTTGGGTGTTAAAAAGTATCCATTTTCTTTATATTGATGGTTACAATTTGGTGTTAATAAGTATCCATTTTCTTTATATTGATGGTTATGTTTGGGTGTTAAAAAGTATCCATTTTCTTTATATTTATGGTTACAATTTGGTGTTAATAAGTATCCATTTTCTTTATATTGATGGTTAAAATTTGGTGTTAATAAGTATCCATTTTCTTTATATTGATGGTTATGTTTGGGTGTTAAAAAGTATCCATTTTCTTTATATTGATGGATTTAATTTGGTTGTTAATAAGTATCAATTTTCTTTATATTGATGGTTATGTTTGGGTGTTAATAAGTATCCATTTCTTTATATTGATGGTTACAATTTGGTGTTAATAAGTATCCATTTTCTTTATATTGATGGTTATGTTTTGGGAGTTAATAAGTATCCATTTTCTTTATATTGATGGTTATGTTTGGATGTTAATAAGTATCCATTTTCTTTATATTGATGGTTACAATTTGGTGTTAATAAGTATCCATTTTCTTTATATTGATGGTTTATATTTGGTTGATAATAAGTATCCATTTTCTTTATATTGATGGTTATGTTTGGGTGTTAATAATTATCTATTTTCTTTATATTGATGGTTATATTTGGCTGTTAATAAGTATCCATTTTCTTTATATTTATGGTTATGTTTGGGTGTTAATAAGTATCTATTTTCTTTATATTGATGGTTTTAATTTGGTTGTTAATAAGTATCCATTTTCTTTATATTGATGGTTATGTTTGGGTGTTGATAAATAACCATTTTATTTAAATTGATGGTTATGTTTGGCTGTTAATATGTATCCATTTTCTTTATATTGATGGTTATGTTTGGGTGTTAATAATTATCTATTTTCTTTATTTTGATGGTTATGTTTGGCTGTTAATAAGTATCCATTTTCTTTATATTGATGGTTACAATTTGGTGTTAATAAGTATCCATTTTCTTTATATTGATGGTTATGTTTGGGTGTTAATAAGTATCCATTTTCTTTATATTGATGGTTTTAATTTGGTTGTTAATAAGTATCCATTTTCTTTATATTGATGGTTATGTTTGGGTGTTAAAAGTATCCATTTTCTTTACATTGATGGTTTTAATTTGGTTGTTAATAAGTATCCATTTTCTTTATATTGATGGTTATGTTTGGGTGTTAATAAGTATCCATTTTCTTTATATTGATGGTTACAATTTGGTGTTAATAAGTATCCATTTTCTTTATATTGATGGTTATGTTTGGGTGTTAAAAAGTATCCATTTTCTTTATATTGATGGTTTTAATTTGGTTGTTAATAAGTATCCATTTTCTTTATATTGATGTTTATGTTTGGGTGTTAAAAAGTATCCATTTTCTTTATATTGATGGTTTTAATTTGGTTGTTAATAAGTATCCATTTTCTTTATATTGATGGTTATGTTTGGGTGTTAATAAGTATCCATTTTCTTTATATTGATGGTTTTAATTTGGTTGTTAATAAGTATCCATTTTCTTTAAATTGATGGTTATGTTTGGTAGTTAATATGTATCCATTTTCTTTATATTGATGGTTATGTTTGGGTGTTAATAAGTATCCATTTTCTTTATATTAATGGTTACAATTTGGTGTTAATAAGTATCCATTTTCTTTATATTGATGGTTTATATTTGGTTGTTAATAAGTATCCATTTTCTTTATATTGATGGTTATGTTTGGGTGTTAATAAGTATCGATTTTCTTTATATTGATGGTTATGTTTGGCTGTTAATAAGTATCCATTTTCTTTATATTGATGGTTATGTTTGGGTGTTAATAATTATCTATTTTCTTTATATTGATGGTTATGTTTGGGTGTTAATAAGTATATATTTTCTTTATATTGATGGTTTTAATTTGGTTGTTAATAAGTATCCATTTTCTTTATATTGATGGTTATGTTTGGGTGTTGATAAATAACCATTTTATTTAAATTGATGGTTATGTTTGGCTGTTAATAAGTATCCATTTTCTTTATATTGATGGTTATGTTTGGGTGTTAATAATTATCTATTTTCTTTATATTGATGGTTATGTTTGGCTGTTAATAAGTATCCATTTTCTTTATATTGATGGTTATGTTTGGGTGTTAATAATTATCTATTTTCTTTATATTGATGGTTATGTTTGGCTGTTAATAAGTATCCATTTTCTTTATATTGATGGTTATGTTTGGGTGTTAATAATTATCTATTTTCTTTATATCAGTTTTACTTACAATTTCATTTAAGCAATATTAGTAAAATAAATGGACCATTACAATCCAACAATTAACACTGCTCTTTTTTTATAAAAAACGTTTTCACTTTTGAATATTATTTTAAGATCACAATACTTTGCGTAAACAACTAAACTTATAATTTTATACTAAATTTGAAATTAAAATCTCAGATTTTTTTGTAAAATAATATGGCGGATAAAAGAAAACTATCGTCTTCGAACATATTAAGTGTAAAATACTTTTCGTCCGAAAAATCAGCCCCAAGTTTGGAAATACAATTTAAACCATCTACCTAATAAAGCCTCTATACGTTATATGAACTTCAAAAATATACTTAAATTAAAAAAATGTATTTATAAATTTATTTTATAATATTAAATCAGACTAAAAGGTTACAAATTTTGTTTTAATTTGCATTATGAATTTGGTGTATGCTGTGTGTTTATTTCCCAAAAACAATTTATTTAGAGCGGGATAACGACTATATTCCAAAAGATTTATATTTAATAAATGTAGGAATATTTAATACATTCATTTAAAACTGATTAATACGTTGCCAAACCAAAATAAGAAGTTTTCTCGAAAAAAAGTCGTTTTAGATTTATCGATTTTACTTCCTCTCCGTGTGACTCAGAAGAGAAAATGACATTTAAGGCGACCGTGACAAAATTTATTTTGAAAATTTGATTGATACATCCGATTTCATGTCCTTTAAGTCCAATGTTTTCAAGTTGACTGTTTTTTTTCAAAAAAAAGTTTTACTCTGATATCTGCCATAGTCTGAGTTTGTATCTGTGCATATCGCGCAAACAATCTTTAAGCAATAACGAAAACGGTTTTTCCCGAAATCGGTCTTAAATATTTCGAATTTTTTTTCTATTTTTCGAAACATTTAAACTATCGATTTTTATTTAAAAGTAACTAAAATTATATAGAGTAGGGGTTATTAAAAATTCTAGTTTTGTTTTTGTGAAATCTTGTTTCTGCTACAGGCAGATATTTTATTAATTCTCCGAAAGTTACTTTATCCTTTTCAGATAAAGTAACAACAACATGAGAAAGTTTACTTTAACAAGCAAAGTTAAGGTCGTGAGTGGGTTGAGGCGGTGGCGGGGGGTACAGCCCTCTAATTAAATTCGGTTGTTGAAAAATTTATCTTTAAAGTTGCTGTAGCTTGTGTAACAAAAGGGGTATCGTATTAACAAAACGATTGAACAGAAGCAGTAAGTAGGTTGAAGTAGCCTAATTAGAAAAAGTAAACACTGGAAGTACATTAAACAAAGAATTTATCAAAGATCTGGAAAATAGCTTAACCTAGACACACGTTACTTGCATGTACACTGGAGTGTCAATGGTTTTATTTTTGGCTTAAATTTTAAGTTTAAATCACTTTTAATTTTGATCTGAATTGTGTTTGTATGTGTGTGTGTGTGTGTGTTTTCATGTTTGCAAAAATTGTATCAATATATGAAGATTCCTTACAAAAGTCAGTATTTCAAAACTTGAAATTTACGGTACAGAGAAAAAATTAAAAATAAACCATGACTGCAGCTAGATTTGTTTTCAATGTAATCTCAACACTAAATATCTTTTATTTCAAAATTGTTGCAGTGATTAAATAATGAGTTTTTATAAATAACCGTTTTGGTGAATACAA
This sequence comes from Callitettix versicolor, assembly GCA_022606455.1. Classification (NCBI taxonomy): domain Eukaryota; kingdom Metazoa; phylum Arthropoda; class Insecta; order Hemiptera; family Cercopidae; genus Callitettix; species Callitettix versicolor. Next base: position 72,795,608 of record CM040190.1, read on the forward strand.
GCCGATAGGAGGTATAGCAACCGTTACGTTTTGTTTGAATGCTTGAGGTTTCTCTAAAATCTTTTTTTAGATCTAATAACATTAAATTAGCTTTGTATGTACTATGTATGCATGTATTTTATTTTTTTTTCTAGAAAATGGATTCCGGAAAATCCATTTTTATTAATAAAACGCCCATGATTAAGAAGGCCACACGAGTATTTATCCAAAAATTATTATGATGATAAAATCAATGCATATGAATACTGTTCAGTCAGCTAGTATTTAACTGTTGTTTACTTTTAATCGGTATAATAATCCTAAATATCAAATATTTTTCTCAAGATAGTATTAAAAATATAAATTATATTGTTATTCAATAAAGTAGGAATAATGATTATTAATGTGTGTGTGTGTGTGTGTGTTTGTATATATATATATATATATATATATATATATATATATATATATATATATATACATATATGGCAATCACAACTTTTATTGTTGGTACATGAACGACAAGGAAAAAATGTTAGATTTTTTTATGAAATTGCTATTAACGAGTATGTAATTATTATAATGCACTAATCTTTAATTCAGAATTCAGTACTTGTATTTTAAGATTACTGTATGTATCGTCCTAAGTAAAACCATGTAGGCCTATTATTTCTCGTCAATATGAACTTCTGTTAAAAGATGTTACATTTAATACTAGTATGATCTGTTAATAAAGCAATGTTATTCAACATATTTAGGTTATTTAATACAATAAGCTTTACTTTATATTATAACCTATAAAATAAATGACTGAATTATAGCATTGTAACTTATTGCAATATTTACAAATGAAACCTAATATAACCGGATTTTACATTACATACCTAAATTAGACTACAGTATTTAATCTGTACTAAAAGCAGAGTCGTCTATTTAATAACATTTACATATTACATTGTCTTATCGATTCTACTTTTAAATTGATTCCGTCAATAATTATTCAAGTTTTGAATATAGTAAAAATTTAAATATTACTTTCAACAATGTACTTTTAGTAGTCAGCATTTTTGGTACACACACAATTAATTATTTTTCACTTACGTCTGCATTGTGCTGCACTCTAGCGGGGACACTTTATACTGCTCCTGGAATTTAGTTTACAGATCTTTTATCGGTTTTAATTTTTTATAAAGTCTTAAAATGAAAACGTATGAGGTGTAAAAGTATCCTGGTCTCCTGACGAAACTGTACGTACCGCATATATGCAGTTTCAATATGGTGTCCTTATTTTTGGTAGAAAACTGAACGGAATGTTTAGTGTATATATGAAAGATATTGTACAATGAAATAAAAACCAGCTATCTATGTATGTATAATAAATATTGTTTTTAAAAAAGGCTCTAATGATTATAATATAATTTGGAATATAAAATAAAATTTTGGGCTCAAAAAAACGTATTTGTCTGTCTCATTTTATAAAAAATTGTTTTAATTACAAAAACCGTAACAACATATAAATATATACTTAAAAATCTAATATGAAGTTCAAGACAAAGCAAACACGGTCACCTGGTACTAATTTAATTAAAAGTTAAGATTGTTCAATGTTTATACACCACTTACTATAAGCGGCGACGTGGTGCTACCGTTGATATATGATACGAGATAATTTATTACTGCGGAAACGCAATAAAACAGAACATCTTTCTCGTCGTTCACAATAAAAATTAACTAACATAAATTTTGTGGAGAAATTATTTAGAATTACTTTAATTTAATTATTTTCCAAAAACAAATATGGCTTTTTTTAAACAAGCGACACTAAAACTGGGAAGTTAGATTAAAATTGTAACTCAAATTAATGTACAAATTTGAAAAAATTTAATTTATGGTTTAATCATAAATGAAAAAAACTAACGGCGATCTGGGTTTTTTTAAGTTTTTTGTGGTTTATAAATTTATTTTAATTCCAATTGTTTATACAGACTAGTTAAAAATTTTAATATATGCTCAATAATTGTAGCAAAATCTAAATAAACAGATTTTAAGAAAATTAAATGACTTTTTCAGTAGCTCCCGAACCCAGTTCCTCGGGGACATAGCGATCCACATGTTTTTCCGACAATTTCGGAGCAAAATAATTAATCAGTCTTTGTACTATTAACAGTTTTTTTTGCCCAAAACGAGCTTTAAAATACTATTATTTTTTTAGTAAAAATTAGTCCCGTAAAATGGGGAAACATACCAACGTGTCATAATCCATTGAAATCGGTCGATAATTAAAAAGAGACTTACCGAAACAAAAATTCAAAATACTTGACTGATAGCCATTTCCGAGTGAAAAACGAAGAATATTCCGAACTGAAGAGGATATCAGCTGGTGTTCAACAGGGTAACGTGCTGAGAACGATTGTGTATTTGCTGTACAGAAAAGGTCTTCCTAATGCCGAAGACATAAGTCCCATTTTTGCAGACGATACTGCAATGCTAGCGACTTGAAAGAAAATTGTGGAGGTTGTACTGAGGAGGAGCTTCAGAGTTTCTCCAGTGCTGCGAGCAAATAAACCAAGAAGTGGCGCATTGAGCTCAACGAATCAAAATCAATCAATGTTAATGTTATAAATAAAAAGATTTATTATTATCATTTACCAGTTATAAATTAATTCATTATAAATTCTTATGCTATTTTGGGGTGCCACTGGACGCAAAATGAAATGGAAGGAACATATTAAAAAGAAAAATCAATAATTAATACATGGCTTCTGGAAACAAAATCCAAATTATCAATAAACTGCTAATATATAAGCAAGTCTGTAAGCTATGAGGACTACGGGCTGTACAAAGAAGACAAATATAAACCAAATATGTACTTTTCAAAATAAGGTGCTTCGATGCATTTTTGATGCACGTGGTATATAAGAACGATAACCTCCTAAGGATTTAAAAGCAGACATGGCCAGTGATTAAATAAAAAAGCATGCAAAGATACATGGACAACGCATCTTACAACATGAGCATCTTGAGTTAAACAGATTATTAAGTACAGTTAAAAGACTACTACGAACAAAACCACTGCACATGATGGACAATAGTTAATAAGGATGTATACATATATATATATATATATATATATATATATATATATATATATTATTTTTCACGCATCACCATGTTAGACCTAACAACCGTGTCAGTTAAGATTTTCTGTACTCTTTTAAAAAAATAAAGTTTTTTCACACATTATCGTGATAGGCCCAACAACCGTGTCAGTTAGGATATGTATTATTCTTTAAAAAAATATAAATGTTTTTCACGCATCACCGTGTTAGGCCTAACAACCGTGTCAATTAGGTTATATAGTATTTTTTTTTAAATTAAGGTTTTTTTCAAACATCACCGTGAAAGGCCTAACAATCGTGTCAGTTAGGATATGTAATATTCTTTAAAAAAATATAAAGGTTTTTCTCGCATCACCGTATTAGGCCTAACAACCGTGTCAATTAGGTTATGTAGTATTCTTTAAAAAAATAAAGGTTTTATTTCATACATCACCGTGATAGGCCCAACATCCGTGTCAGTTATGTTATGTAGTATTCTTTAAAACAATATACAGGTATTTTCACGCATCACCATGTTAGGCCTAACAACCGTGTCAATTAGGTTATGTATTATTCTAAAAAAAAATAAAGGTTTTTTTCACAAACCACCATAATAAGCCCAACAACCGTGTCAGTTGGGATATGTAGTAGTCTTTAAAAAAATATAAAGGTTTTTTCACGCATCTCCGTTTTTGGCCTACCAACCGTGTCAATTAGGATATGTAGTATTCTTTAAAAAAATATAAAGGTTTTTTTCACGCATCACCTAGTTAGGCCTAACAACCGTGTCAGTTTGGTTATGCACTATTCTTTTAAAAAATGGGTTTTTTATCACCCAAAATCCGTGTTAGACGTACTTTTATTGTTTTAACGATTTACAACACGTTACTGATTTTCATCGGGTAGCAATTTTGAGGTTATGTTGGTCACTTTTATTTTTGAATTTTATCGTACTTCTCGTGCTTTCATATTTTGGATTCTTGCTTTTGGGCACATAATAAAACATTTTAGTAACAAAAATATCGAAAAATCTATAATATGCTACACTGCATATTTACCATTTTTTCATATAATGTAATTACACAAATATATATACTACCTTACAATTGGCACTCTGCGTAGGGATTTTTTCACATTTAATATTGAAAATTCAACACAAAGTAAAGTCAATTAAACACAATTAAAGTCAGTTTTGAAAACAATTTCAACTAAAATATTGAAAATGTTACATTAAAAGCAATAATTTTGCAATAAATAAAACACAGATTAAGATTCTTAAAATAGGATTGAATCTATGTTCATCTCAGGTACCTAAATCTCAGGTCCAGTAAATAACTGCAGTTAACACATGCTACAAAACTAAAAACTAATAATTATTTTGGGCTGGGTAAGTAGTATAATGACGTTTTGTAAAACGGGAATAGGCCTATGTGTATCTCAGATATTTAAACCATATTCGTACCAAATTTCATCTCAATTCGTCCAGTGGTTAAAGCGAGATTGAATAAGAAACAAACAAACAAACTTTCAGAAATATAATATGAATTACATAGCCTCTTCAAAATGTTTTAAATTATCAAATGTATATTTTTACTCAGTTATAATTAAAAAAAAAAAACGGTCACTAGTTTTGTATCCACCAAAGCGCGCGAGCGACTCAGAGGACCTGAAAACAAATAAATCCATTAAAATATAAATATCGATTTTTTTTCACACTGTGACCATATTTTGTATAGTGAAAGGAGTACAAGTCGATATGGGTGATCGAGTAAAAATCGATAAAAAATTAGCTTATTTATTATACGTTTCGAAACGTTGATCGATTGGTTTGGCAAATCATGCTAATTTTCTTGTGCAGTCGTCTACAGACCAAAATTTTACTTTTGTTAAGAAGTTTTTGACCATAAAAAATGGTTCTTAGTTATGATGAACAAGCTACTAATGCATTATGTTGAAATCAGCCAACTACAATGTTCAGGCGATGTGTACAAGTACTTAAACGGACAACAATCACGTGAAAACTAATTTTTCAGAATTAGCAGTACTGAAAATGAAATATCTCTGGAATACATGAATTATTCACAATCGCAATACTGTGTACATACAACTTCGGCTGAAAGATAAAGTAACGCTGTAGGAACTACCGACATTTCCCTGACAATATTTAAACTGACTCTTTTTATTGGTGGAAACCGGAAAACGGAAGTCGCAATATCCTGGTGTGTGTTTCTTGCATTACATCCTTCTTAAGTTAACTAGAAATTCTATTCCAGGAAATTTTACGGGAAATGATAAGATTCCTGTGCTCTATTTGCTGGTAACAGTATGAACAAATTTTGCCTTATAATCTTCCTACACATACACATACATTACACGTATGCAGATGCGCTACGCACACACACACACACACACACACACACACACACACACACACACATTATTACACACACACATATTACACACACATTATATATATATATATATATATATATATATATATATATAAATAATACATTTTTACGTTATTAATTTGAAAATATTTAGTTATTAAACGCCTTCAGCAAAAATTCCTTTAGAAATAAAAAAAATGTGATTTTTTGTGATATACAACTATAAAGATTACAAAATTTAGCTTAACTGTAATCGATAAAATTCAGTTTAAATGAATGAACGATTATCTAAGTTAGATAGGTGTTCTAATGTTTAAAGTTTGGTTGATTATATCTCAGTCATGTTTTTATTGTATTTCCGCGATTATTTAGAGTTCGTCATTCCACCAGTTTATTCAACCTCATTCTTACATTAACTACAGGTTTATAGATCGACATGTTAATCTATAAAAATATAATTTGTTGTTTGTTTTTTCTAAAAAAAGATTATTTCTGTATCATCGTCTTATTTGTATTGGAACGAGATATTCAAGAGAGACAATAAAATACGCCTTGAACCTGATCTATCTAAATAAATAATATTTTTAGTGAGTGAGTGAGTGAGTGAGTGTGTGTGTGTGTGTGTGTGTGTGTGTGTGTGTGTGTGTGACAGAGTGTTTGTGTATAGGTGAGAGAGAATGTGTTTGTGTATGTGTGTGTGTGTGTGTGTGTGTGTGTGTGTGTGTGTGTGTGTGCGCGCGCGCGACAGTGTGTGTGTGTGTGTGTGTGTGTGTGTGTGTGTGTGTGTGTGTGTGTGTGCGTGCTCGCGCGTGCGTGTGTGCGTGTATGTGTGTGTGCGCGCGCCCGCGCGCGTTTGTGTGTGGGTGTGGAGGGGTAATGCAGTAGTGTAGTGACATTATTATAAACGTGTAAAATTGCAATGAAATATCCGATTTTGTGTACTGCGAGTCCCTAAATATTATTTTTACAAAATGTTAAAAATATAAAATGTAAAATGTAAATGTACATAACATAACATACATAACATACACATTGTGTGTGTGTGTGTGTGTGTGTGTGTGTGTGTGTGTGTGTGTGTGTGTGTGTGTGTAACAGCGATAATTGTTCCTGTGAAATTAAATACGGACTCTTTAAAATGTTTTAAATTATCGGATGTATATTTTTACTCAGTTATAATTAACAAAAAAAAAACATGGTCACTAGTTTTGTAACCACCAAAGCGCGCTAGCGACTCGGAGGACCTGAAAACAAATAAATCAATTAAAATATAAATATCAAT